>JAODKM010000034.1:2677398-2695327 GCA_026780845.1 Petrocephalus sullivani
TGGTGTGATGAACACAAAAACATCCAGTCAGCGACATTTCTGTGAGCAGGAACACCTTGCTAATGGGAGAGGTCAGAAGAGGACGGCCAGACTCGTTTAAGCTAACAGCAAGGCCACAAGTGCAAAAATAACATCTCAATACTGCAGTGGTGTGCAGAATGGCTGTCAATGCACACAAAGTGGCGATGCTGAAGGCAAAAGTGGGTCAGACCTGGTACTAGCTTGGTGTTAATGAAGTGTGTTGTTTGTGTTCTGGTAACTAAACCAAACTGGATCTTTGAGAATGAGCCTTTTTCAGTCTATACATGCTGACATTCCCAATGAGACATGCTTCCATTGTCCACAGGAACATTTTCCTTCTGAGTCCTGTGTTGTTCAGAGTAGCCCTGGAGCCAGACCGCCGGTGACTGACGTCCACACACGAGGAGTGGCTCAGTTCATGCCGAAACAGTGGGCCATCCCTCAATTAAAATGGCGGTTTTCCACTGCCACCATGAATTGAGCCATACCCGAGCTGTACGCGAGATGTACCCAAGCCGGAACTGCACTGAAATGGACCAGCCTACCAGCAGGGCCGAAAGCATGACCAAACCGAGCTGGTTGCATCACCAGCATCTGAAATGCATGGAGATAGTGGTGTTCTGTGTTCTGAACGAAAAAGCATATATTCTATATATAATTCATTATTAGTAGCATTGCCACGTTTTGAGGCATTCCTGATACCTTAATTAAGTACTATAGAACAGCTGAACGGAATGGATTTGTAATGCAAATTTACAAGGCCAAATGCTAATTCCACTAGTGTTTGATACTTCCATATCACAGTGATCCTCACACACGTGTAACCACAGATAGTAAATCATGATGTACACTGTGTGAGCAATAAATAAGTGTCTATTTGGTTTTATGTCACTTTTGCTTTCCAAACCCAGGGACGCCTTAACCGAGCCGACTCTTCTGCAGTTGAAAGGCGACGTGAGCTGTAACTAGTCTCTCTTCAATGTGCAGCTCTGCTACAACTCGGTTCCTGTAAGTCGTAGAGTAGCCTCCCAACCTTGTGATTAGCACAGTGCAGTATACATCATGCAAGACTTCAGCACACTATGCATATCACCCCCTGTACTGAATAAGTTACTCTAAGTCACTGCTTCTAAAGGTGGTACTACTAGCCACTGAATCATTGGGTTCTGCACACATGGCTTTGAACCTGGTAAGGACCAGATGATTTTGTCCTGAGAAAACAATGTAACTGAAAGGGGGGGGGGGTACTTTCTTTTTCACGTAAAAAATAATCGCATTAAAATCAAATCTGACTCAAAGTCGTTTCACTTTTCCCAGCAAAAACCTGCTGTAGATAAATTCAGATCAGATGTTGTTGTTTTTTTTGTCACAAAAAGGTTTATATTTTCCCCATAGTATTACTTATTATTATTGTGCTGGAAATATTGAGCTAAATGGAGCATCTGAGGCCTGCTACCTGACCCTGGGGAGCGTGCTAGCTAAGCGTTTAAAGCTAACATTCCTCCTCTGATCGTCTGTGACCCGCACGGCTTTGTTTATCATCGTAATATTTACAGTGGACACCAATTCCCGAGTCACATTGTTTAGAACCTAATAAAAACATCTGATGATTAATCACAGGCTTGTTCTTTTATAGTGAGCATTTTCCCATAGACCTCAATCCTCTAACGGGTCATTGCGTTAAACAAGAGGAAATGCGCCCTATTACCAAATATGCACTTTTCTTTGGTACATCCCGCTCAGCCTTTTGGTGGCTAAATCCACTGCAAACCTCCACACTCAGTCAATTTGAACAGTCAATTCTAATATCTCTGGGCGTTATTCTGCGATGGCCTCAGAGGCAGAACTAACAAGTTAATCGCTAACGGTAAGTCAGCATCAGGCTAGTAATGCATACATCAAACACAGACAGTCAATATTGGTATATAGAAAATCGACACCGTTTTTAAAGGGGCAGCTTATATATCAATATTTAGCTGACAGTGCTCTTCTGAGTGGTGCTGTGCCTGGCGGGGCCGCTGGCTGCCTCGCCTCGTACCAATCGCTCGCGGGGAGAGGAACGCCCCAAACGCGGGAACGTTTAAAAGCAAGATAACTTTGGACCCAAAATAGCTGCAGCGGTTCTCATCAAACACGTTGTTATTTCTTTGGCGTGTAATTTATTTCTTGTTTTCTGTGATTTTTTTTTCTTTGTCTCTTAATTGCATTCATATGACTTGAATATAAATAAAAAATGCGCAAAGTTTTATTATTCCAAGAAGAATTCTGCAAATGCCCCTCAGCTGCGAAAGCCTGACAGATATGACACTAACTGTACTTAAAATTGCTAACTGTATTTTAAGAGGGCGACGTCTGAGGATAAGATTACCTGCTGTTATGACGTTTTGCCCATGTGTTTAAAAACTCTCTTTAATACAAAACTGTAGTATAAATATTTTTGACTACAACATAAATAGAGAAAAAGAAAAATCACTGTTTATTTGCTGGCCCAGCTGAAATTGTATTTACGTGTTATTTGTCTTTGTTCAGCATTCATATGTATATATACAATGTGTGGGTGTGTATTTATAATGATTTTCCTCATAAATAGCTACATTATCATGACATGCTGGATGCAGGTAGCATTGATGCACTATTCTGGTCTTTTCCGTGAATTTGTGTGGTTTGTCTGCTCAAGCAATTGAGAAATACAGGCCTGATAGATGGGCTGTCAGGCTCATCGGGAATGCACGCGGAATACCGAGTGCGACCGATCTCCACTCATACGGGCCACGCTGCCATGTACCCTGCTGCTATTGTCATTTTAGTAATTAATGATCCCTGCTAACACCTGATGTGCCTTTTGTCAGCGGGTAACAGAGCGCTATCAGGGCAATATCCGATGTGATGTCATGCCAAAGCGTATTTTACAGCTGGTATCCATTATAGATGGGCGACATGACGAATACGGTCATAATATTAATGTAAGACTGACAGGTAGACGACATGAATCATTACAGACTTTATTTTAAAGCCGGCATCTCATTGGCCTGTCACTAACAGCCATACATAAATGTCATTTCATTGTGGCCATAAAGTATTCCGAAGCGGATTTGATGGCAAATATTAACTGGCGCGCAGGCATTCGTGGTGGTACACCTTGGTCTGGTGACCTGTGCTGGGATCCTGTGCTGCATCTTCTTGGGTTTGGGTGGAAATCAAGGCTAATGCTTCTGCGGGCGTTTCGTGAAGAAAAAAAAAATGATATGGGGGGGGGGGGGTGCAGTCACTATAAAAATGAGCCTGCGGTTGATCTGGGTTCATATGTTACGCAGAGACCATACCGAGATTTCCTGAGTGGGGTTTGCCAAGAGCATTAACATCATTTTGAATTGGCAATGGTGAGAGTGTGACCCAGGGGAAACAGAGCTTAGGCAAATTGCTGCGTAAATATAAAATAAACTCACCTTCTCAGAGCAGAATAATGATAACAGCCGGCTGACTGGTGCGGGCTGCTACGTGCTTTACCCCGGGGACAGGCAGTGGCACAAGAGCCCAGCGACCTCATCTCATTTACATTAGGGACGTAATTAGCGAGTGTGACTGGCGCTTCTCTCCCAGGTATGGTCAAAGCAATAATCCAGCCATTACCCGACCAGGAGGTCGCGTTCCAGTTTAACCTGCACAAAAGGCTTTGCTAATTTGCGGGAGTTGGCAACATCTGTCAGTAATGGTGGGGGGTAGGCCTTACAAGCGGAGCGTAATGGAATGTCACGAGTGAGGGGTGGGCGGAGCGGCGTAACAGCAGCTGTGCGCAGAGACGCCGAGCCTTCCGGCTCATGGGAGTTGTACACAGAAATGTTCTGGGGGCAGAACGAAAAAGGATTGGTTCAGAGAAATAACTATTCAGATCATGAGTCAGATGTCAGACCAACTAATCAGATGTCTTGGTTCTACCGCCTACTGTTTGGACCCACCTCCTCTATAATCTGATTGGTTATCTCTCTGAACCAATCATTTTTCGATCAGACCCCAGAACGTTTTTGTCTAAGTAAAACTGCCACAAGCAGCCTTCCAGGGGCCGGAAAAGGCTCTGTTAGCTGGGGACATGCTCCCTGGTTCTCACAGTGCTTTCAGCATGCAGGGGGACACTCCTACCTTTGATGAGACCTTTCTCCTGCAGCGTCTTCATCGACGGACGTCTTGAAATGAATTTCTTGAGTTTGCTCTTCACACCACTTTTATCGGCGCTGTCGGAAGCACTGTAGTTGAGCTTGAAAACTAGACGGGGATTCAGAGGGTCGAGTCACGATTAGAAAAAGAGTTCTGAGTCCAGATTCGAATTCTAATTGCTGCAGTAATTCTAATTCTAATTCTAATTGCTGCAGTAACCATACACTATTTACCAAAGTTAAGCTGTGATTTTTTTAAATATTTTAATCACAGGAATAAATTTACATAATCATGACCAATACTGGCACAAACAGATATTAGTAGGCTATTAGTAATGATAAAGTTTAAATTTTAAATAGATAAACAACCCACAAAAATAAATAAATGTAATGATGTTATGTGCCAACTACCCATAGGGGTTAAAACGAACTTCTGACATGTTATCTTTTAAAAAACAACCACACAAAAAGAGTAAATGAATCGTGCCTGTAACTGATTTTTGCCTCGGGATGCAAAAAATCGTGCAAGCTAATTAAGTGGGGGAAAAAAATTGAAATACATGTGAGAGAATCCCACACGAGAATCGATATGTTCAAAGACACCTGAACCCCCAACTACAGCTTTAGATATTTAGACACATATTAGGGAATATATATATATATATATATATATATCTGTGTAGAGCAAAAGATATAAGCAGCATGACAGTGAGAGAGCTGCAGCCTGTTGCGCAGGTCTGACTGCGTATGCGAGCGGCTGCTTCTGATTCAGCATACGGCGCTCGCGGGCAACCCAGAGCCATCCCCATTACCATAAATCCACGTAATGCTCTTTTACTCACTACTTGCACTAAGAGGCTCGTCATTCTTCAAGCAGAAAAGCTAAGCTATCTTTGCATCTCATAACATTTCCCGCACCCACTTTGCTGAGGCGCACTATGTTACCCTCCACATAGACGGCCGAGACTTAAGGAAACCTTTGCTGTAGGCACGGAATGGGGTAATTTAGAAAATACAGCCCTTTAGAGCTATTTCAGCTGTTCATTATAACAGCATAGAGTATATTAAATGCTAAACGGACAGTATTCCTAGCCAGAGCAAAAATCGCTACCAAACGTAGGATGTCGCTAATATACACTTCGTTTTTATTTGGTTATTTATTGAATTACTGGACGACCTGAATAGGGGGGTATTTATGTTACAAACAAATTGGTGTGCTTGAAGTAGCAATGATGCCCTGGGCAGTTTGCACGCGTATCCACCGGCAGCCAGCACCCAAACGCTGACCAGAGACGGCAGCTTGCAGAGAGACGCCGGCCAAGGGCACCGCAGCCCGCATACCCAAGCTGGCTCCTGCGCGGAACCCCCGGCTGGCGGGCACCCAATGCCAAGCTTCCCGGGACTGATAAAACACCCAGAGTGACACGCATAGGGATCTCACACTCCTCTTCTGGGAATGTCATTCAATTCGTGCAGCATAGCAGGAGAAGGAGGTTCCTATCAGCATAAAGGCAAATTAGCTCAGCCTCTTAATTGCTGTGTATATATTCTGATAAGTTGGGGCATCCTTTGCTTGGGAAAGATTCAAATGGCTACTTGAATTTCTACTAGTCATCACCCGCCCCCTTCAATTTACAAACCTGCAATCCCCGGAGTTACAAAATAATTCATTACCGTCAGTTGTACACTGGAGTGCTTTTAAAGTATGTTCCAGGCATCGGCCTTTTTGAAGAACTATCAATTAAAGGGATTCTGAGCCGGACTGACGCGTATCGACAGAGCGTGTCAGGGTAGAGCACCATTGACTGGCTCGCCATCATGTGTATAGCTAAACCAATTTATTCCAAGTGTCTGCACTTAGCTGAAATACATATCAATAGCCTTTGGCCTTGTCTCCATGTCTTAAGTGGTGCTGTAAATAAAGGTCCGATTCATAGCAGAAAATCTTCCACACGTTACTTAATTTGTTCCTGTATGTGTTCACCTGAGTCGGCCCAGCCTTGTTGACAGAATGGCACTTAAATCAAAGCTACAGTGTACAGCCGTAGTGATTTCTGTAAAATAGAGATGAATAAAGCCAAGTTTTCACTGGATTTTAAGCTCAGGAGACACTTGAAATGAATATCCTTAAGTGATACTTGTTTTCTCCTTACTATTTTAACCATATCGTTAACATGGCATTAATACAGGAATGCCATATTAAAAGATTAGGCTAAGAAGTTACTTTGGAGATGAGCAGGTCTGTACATTTTGCTGGTGCATTTTGTCATCTGCCATTAGTGTGCGGCTTAAGTGGCCACGGGTGACTGCATCGATGCTCTGGACGTTTCGTTCATCTTACTGCTGAGTGCTGAGCACATGAAGCGGACAATGAAATGGAAGATTAATCATCACAGTGCCGCTCGCCGCTCTCGTCCGTCTGCATCGTCCACTGGCGCCTGGCCAACATCGACACCGACAGGCCATTCTTACACGTGAAACCACTCGCCGCGCACGGCTTTTGCACATACCGCCATTCTTAGAATTATTATTCTGTTCAACATGATCTGAGCATCAACAGACTGCTTAGAGCATCGTGTTCAGAGTCCAGGTCAGTAATAGATAAAGAACACAACTCCTCAGTGACATTTGCCCACTCTGGCTCCTCTCTGCTCTGGGTATCTGGATATCGGTCCAGTGCTTATATGTTTAGAGTTATGCATTTCTGTATGTTTAAAATAATAAGAATTCCAGAAACGCTGCACAGAAGGTCAAGTACTGATTAGCTCCAAGAGAGTGAAAACGCAGGCTTGAGGTTAGTACCTGCAGTGTGTTGACCTTTGTTATTAGTGAGTGAACTCTCATGATTCTTAGAAGTGTTTGTTTTTGTTTTTGTTGTGTGTGAACAGTTAAGATAGGGTTCCCCTCCAGCAGGGGGAGAGAGGGCTCTTTGCAAAGTACATCATACTAAACACCGGTCAGCTATTAAAGCCTTTTCAAGTTAACAGGTAGAATGACTGGAGAAAAGCCCCATTACGTGGGGGATCCATAAGCTATCGACAGTGTAACATGTTTTCTCTTCAGAAGTCAACAGGGTTATATTTTTCAATAAATATGGAGAATTCTGATGACATACCACCGTAATGCCTTAGAATCACCTTGGAACTGTTATGGAAATTTGACTTTTAGATATTTTAAATTATGCCATATCATCATTTTTATTGTATACAAGATTCTAGAAAGGATACATGGCTTCTTCAGTTAATTTACCATGTATTAAGTGTTGGCTGTATAGCTGTGAAAAACCCAGGGCAGTTCACAGGAAAGCCGTTACTCACAAGTATTTCCACACAGAGAGGACAGACATGGTCTGATCCCTGCTCAGAGGACCTTTGCTCTGCTCCTTACTCCCACTGCTGGAGAGCATGGTGAACATGATCAAGATTCCGAGGAATAAATGTCACACCCAAAGGAAACAACTTAGTGACCCAAATGCATTAATTACCGCTTAACTCCAAGTCGCTTTAGACGCTTTCACCTGCCGCCCTAAACGACACTGACATAAATAGCAAACCGACCGACTGGTGCAGTAGTGGGTGACTGCTACCTATTAATTCTCAATTATTGATCTGTTACCTGAAGGTGACTGATGCCATTAAAAGTGTGATTTGTTTGTACTGTCCCAAACGCTGCCGCGGCTTGCGGACTCTGGGATTTTATACAGTACACTTCCATGGCAAATGATGTGCCCGGGAATGTTTCCTTCCGAATTCATCTGAATGTGATAATTTTCCCAAAGGTGGCATTGACTTCAAGGAAATATATCTTTAGCTCCTCTGAGAAGATGGAAAACATCTTTATTATATTGTACAGGCAGAGAAAGAAGGCATACCATGTGGCCCTTATCTGTTGGATGTGATGAATGGGTTTTATGGGTTGCTTTTAATGTGGACAACGTGAATGGCTCAAAATCCAATTTTTCTTATTTAGCCACGGAAGACATATGAATAATTTATATCTGAGGATAAGCTGTACTGAACATTTTATTTAAAGCGCATATGTTATCAGGTAACATGTCCAATATTTTTTCTCTCCGTAGCTGGGGGAATCTTTACGGTCTTTGGTACGATGTGGTTGGGCCGGCATTACACGTTCACCTTTATTATACAGCGTTCAGCCCTCGGTCGTGTTTTCCGGAATACCGCTCGTACGCCAAAGATATTGCGTTTTCACATTATCTCTTTCATTTCACATCCAATCAATTTTGCGCTGGCAGTAAACCGTCTCCCTACATGTGCTACTGTACGCGTTAAGGAGGCAAATAAATGCCAAATGCAGAATGTAAGTGAATATGCTGAAGACGTGCCATATTTTATTATGCACAATAGTAGCTAGGACACATTTTAACGTAGCACGTTTTTAATTAGGTTAAAACGTGATTCAACGCTGTTTATTTTTTAATATTAGAAGAATTTCCAACTCTGCTGTCTTAAACATAAATTATTATCGTGAGGTGTTTTTAATACCGATCAGTGGCATGACACTAGCACATTTAACCTGCAAACCTGAGTAAAATGCCTAGTTTAGGACAGCAAATTGAAAAGGAATTTTTACAGGTTGTACATTCTGCCCCATCACAATTTGACACTTAACTGAAAGAGGACATGAATATAATAATAGTGATTGTAATAAAGCTGTTGTAAATTTCACATTTTATTTTGAAATGTTATTCTTGTCCTTTATAATCTCCACAACTCCGGGGCGTAATAAAATCGCTTGCACTGCAACGTCCTTTTAGGTAACTATGGTGACGGTATCATATGTTAAAAGGCACCACGATGAGAGTGAGGCAGGGGGCCACATCAGCGACGGCAGAATGCGAAACCTGAGGATAACTCATTTGAAAGCGCGGGGGGCAGATAAACGACGGTGGCAGGCACTAGCCATCTGCAAGTTCACACTGGCGCTGGTGGAACCTCTTCTAATTTCCACCGTCGTATGAGACAGGCCAGTGATTTGGGCCCTGTGCTAACATGTCCAAAGGCCTCTGGGGGCCCGTTCTCCGGGAATATTGGAAAGGCGTGAGGAAATGAGCGGAGACTTCGGAAGCGGAGACTTCGGAAGCGGAGACTGCGCACCGCCTGCACGTCTACAGTACATGTGCCAATCACATAAGGAAAAACCCATTCATTTAATCTTTAGGCTTTTCACTACCACCTGTCACATTACTGTATATTGCAGGCTATTTATAAATATCTATGATTATTGTTTAACGTTTTGTCTCTTCATGCTGATGTGTCTTGGAACTGGGTACCCGGGCATTTCACAACACGCTGCACCGAGTGTAACTGTGTGTGTGACAAACGAAACTCTGACCGATTGGTTGGTTGGATGGTCGAGAAGAGAGGACTTACTGAGCGATCGGCGATGTTCTGGACGGGCCTCCTTGGTAACGGGAGACTCTACACGCCTGAACAGGAATTCCGTGCTGTTCGATTTCCGGAGAATGGACTTCCCTCCCGGCAGCTTTGACTTGGAAATACAAAAGTTTCATGTGCATCATTTATCTATAAGGTACAGGGAAATTGAATATTTATGATTAAAAAAAAAATACATACATTGCATGAAGTACAATGGAAATCTGATTAAGACAAAACAAATACAGCAATGGTGGTATAATCTCCTTTTGTGAAAGCAAAATTTAGAATAATAAGTCAACAGGGGCTGGCTTTTCGAGAACATACCAGTGCATCTGCCGTTTTCTTAATGGCATCATGCCATTTGCATATTGTCGGGTAATTGTCACACTGGAGTAGGAACTCTTCTCCACAGCTGGTTGTAATCTGTTAATGTAAATAAATATAAACGTGGGTTTTAATGAGGTCAGTTGTTCTCTTTGTTAACAAAGGAAGGAGCTGGGCCGCGCGCGGGACCGCGGGTGGCTACGGTGACGCGCCGCGCTGTCACATCGTCATTAGCGACCGTGTGACGCGGGTGACGGCGACGTTTTTGACAGCATGCTGTCCTACAGTCTGATTCAACTTTTTCAGCTTTATTTTTAGCAAAGTACAAATTGATCTGCAATATTTAAACACTATTATGTGTCTTCATAATTATACTATTATAATTATATATGGATACAATTAATAATTGGGTCTTTTTGGTGCTACTTCAAAGACAATCTGACAAAATCAAAAATATAAAATGACTGACAAGTCTCTGAACTTTTTGGTATTTATGTGTGTGTGGGTCATGTATGTATCACATGGTGGGTACCAAATGTCCCCACAATGTGATAAAAGCCTGTTATTTGTATGTTGCAGTCCCCACAAGGGAAGACTCAGTTTTATAAAAGTCTGTGAATGCAATAAAAAACTAAAAATACCAAAAATATTTTTTTTGATTTTTTTGTTACTTAAGATTGTCATTGTTGGGAATGGGGTTTGTCCATAGAAATGAACGGACGGTCCCCACAAAGAAATGAACACAAATGTGTATGTGTATGTGGATTTGTAATTCTTACTATGCTGGAACCAAGTGTCCCCTGTTACTTTTACCTGTTACCTGTTACTTCAGTGAATGCAATCAAAAACGTAAACATGCCAAAAGTTTTGTGCTTTGTTCGGTTGCTTCTGGTTAAGGTTAGGGCTGGGTAGGGGTTAAGGATGTCATAGTTGGAATTAGGATTATGCCCATAGGAATGAATGGAGTGTGTGTACAGTATACATACATACATACACACACACATATATATATATAAACCAAAAACACATAAAAAATCAGATCACCAGTGAATAAGAGGTATTTGATTCTAACATGTCATCTGATTTAATTCCCTGTCACCTCCTGGCATGCCAGACCTGCCAGACTCTTAGTTACTTCTGTCTTTAATCTCCAGTGAATCTCTGGGCCACTCGGTGGCTCAGCCCCGCGTCCTGCTCCCCCGTTTGGCAGGAAGCCCCAGCTGACTCCGAGGTCCCCCGCTTAACAGCCGCCTCTCTCCCGCTGCCTGGCTGCCTGGCTGCGGACAGAAGCCTCCTTTGGAAGGCTGCTGCTGCTCCCTGCAGTTTAAAAGTGTCTTCTCCGTTCTCACATTCCTTTTTCTCCCACCAATCGCTCTCTCTTGCTCTCTCTCTTGCTCTCTCTCTCTCTCTCTCTCCCTCCCTCTTTCTGAGCCTCTGCCTCCATCCCTCTCCTCCTCGTTTGCAGGAATCAGCAGAACGCGGCGGTTCTGCTCCAGTCCAGGGTCTCGGCTTGTAAATCTCGCTTGAAGAGCCGCCATTCGCCGGCATCCGCGTACTTCCCGCTCGGTATATACGGTTTGGACAGCATTTCAAAACCATAATTGTAGTTCGGATCATTAATGTCAGTACCGCTGGGGAAAAACTTTAATTATCGAGAATCCAAAGTCACTAAATGTTCGGAAGGAAAATGTTACAAGCCTAAGCTCAGGAACTCGGGGGCAAATGATCTTAACAGAATAATTTATTTCTCTTAATGATGCATTTTTCATGTCAGATTCGTTCTTAAACAATCATAACCCTAACCCTTACAAGGCTGCACACTCCGGGCCCCGTTTCCAGGCTGCCAGCCGAACCCGAGCCCGCCTCGCTGTGACCTTCCCAGGAGAGGAGGCTGCTCTTCAGAGAGGCCGCGAGGCAGAGCCCGCCGGAACCACGGCGCTCCCGCGCCTCTCGCTACGTTTGCGAAGCGATGCGAGCCCTGGCATATGGCACTTTATTTGCAAATTTCATGTAAAGGTGCCCTTTCAGCAAGATGCGAGAATAACTCACAGTGGCACGGCAGAAGGTTATCACCTACAAACTCAGGTCCTCCACAGGGCCCCTGACTCTCCCTGACGCGCTGTACAGCATCACCCCGCGTCTACGTTCATTAACACAGCAGGGAGGCCTCCTCACTCACTCCATGTCTACTTAGTTTAAGGCTCTTTCTTGCCATCAAACTCCCACCCAAGTCGCAGTCAGGATTTTGGGCTGTTTTCATCTCCGCAAGGTCAACACTGCTTATGTTTATTTATTATGATTTATTTTTAATTCATTTTCTTTTATAGGAAACGCTCATCTCTGTCTGTAGCTGGTACTTCGCTTCCAGCCGTAGATGTGCAGAGTAAGAGAATGAGTGTAGTTTGCGGGCCGTCATTAGCGGTTCGTTTCTCACAGAAACAGGAGGAGCGGTTCCAGTCGCGGTGCGTTTGCCAGCCCTGCCGTCTATTTTATTTTTTAAGCGTGACGTTTGTTCTGCGGTGCTTTTTCCTGGGGTGCCCCTGGAGGCCGGGGGGTTGGGGGTGGGTAACACGTCCCTCAGCCTGCTACTCCTTACCACGTTTCTATTCCGCAGGTCCGCGACTGTCAAAGGCAGCGACAGCCACTGATGGCCAGCCGACGATCCCTGGATTCATGTTACCGTCGGCTTTTAACGAGCCTATCTGATGCACCGAGCATACGTCTCTGGGTCTTACGGCTGTCATTTAAATGCCCACTATAATGATGATGATGATGATAATAATAATAATAATAATGATAATATTGCATTGGATGAAATGATTGATTGACAGGCTGCCACAGATAGATAGATAGATAGATAGGAAGGAGCAATTTAGTATTTATTATTATTAGTAGTAGTATTAATAATAATAATAATAGGCCTAATAATTGTATTGGCCTATTAGTAATTATCAGACAAAAAAGTTCGAAATATAAATGTTAAAAACATATTAAAATATATATCGATTGGTTAATGTAGGCTATTTGATGGTAAATGTATCATGTGGAATGCATGCGATATGTCTGTAACGTGTTAGCCGGTTGGGCTGCACGGGGCACACACTCCTGTGCGACTGCCGCCTACATAAGATCGGTAAATCTGCATGGTCTGCATGGAAGCAGCCCCCCCGAAACCAGGAAGGTGGGGTGTCTGTGCATTTAGCGGAGGGGTATCGAGGCTGGCGATATTTGGCAAACCTGCCTGCGGGTGTATCAGACACTGCCGATTAATTAATGCTGCGTAAATGCACCCCGCTCGGGCAGGATAAATAAGCGGACCTATCGCTCCACTTTTCGCCGACTTGGTGCGTGGTTTTTGCGCTTGTATGAAGATATATGTCCAGTAACAGTGTCTATATTTCAAATGATGGGTGTCTTAGTGATCCTGTTTTACGGAAAAGGGGATATGAATTCAGAGAAGCTGCGCGGCACTTATCTCGAAGTTCCACATCCAAAAGCACTTTCTAAATTACTATGCCTGTTTTTCCTCTTTATTTCCATTCCCTTTAAATCCCCCCGTTTCTCTTTGTTCCCGCCAGCGTAATCAGATTGGGAATATCATATTAAAGTGCAGACCACAGGAAGAAAGTCAAAAATTGTCAATCAGATATGCAGATTCGCCTATCGCATCTGGGCTTTGCGACTGACGCATAATCTGATCCCGTCCCTGGTCTTATGTGCGCCTCGTCATTTTTGTCTGAGTTACGGGGAAACGGGGAAAGTACTTTATAGGGGATGAAGGCAAACGGGACGGAGTGCCAAACGCATTTCAGACGAAAAGCCGCCCCGTCCTCAGTGCGCGTGCAACTATGCGCGTATTCCTTACTTAAAACGCATGCATGCTTTGCGTGAGTGGCTTTGGGAAGCACCCCGATAAGGGGAAAGGTTCAAAACACACGAAAACATTCCGATATAAATGCCAGTGTGTGTGTGTGTGTGTCTGTGTAGGTTCGAGATGGGCATGTTAAAACAGAAAAAAAATCTGCTATGGATGTTTAGGCACCTAACATAATGTCTTGGTCAGAAACACACGGATGAAATAAGCAGGATCAGGGTGGGTCAGCGGCATCAGCGCAGTAAATCAGGAGGGCCAGGCGCTCAAGGCAGACACCTGTCGGAGAAATAGCCTCGCAGCTAGGGCTATGTGTTGAACGAATACACTTTTTCATCTACCGGGAGCTACAAGTCGTTCCCAGGACTGGCCAATTTAAAGCTCGAAATAGCCTAGAACTGGGAAAAAAATAGTTGCAGCTCATTTTTTCAAGGAATTCATTAAAAAAACAATACAATAGTACTTTAGCCTTCCTGCCAACACAAGACTTATTTATTTTTGTTTTTCATACAGCACAAAGCGGAGTCACTAATTTTACTGATGTACAAAGACACAAAAATGAGTTTGTTTCACTCTTGCATGTCGGGTCCTTCTGTTCATTATCGAGTCCAAAATGGTTTCATATTTGTAAAAGATCTGGGCAGCTGGCACGGTGATTTCCATGCTGCAAATTCACACGGTGTAACCCTATCCGGACCGCACCTGGGAGGGTATTGTGTCAGGTGGCAGAGAGGCATGCTCACAGTGTGCGTGTGGGTGTGTGTGCGTGTGTGTGCGTGCGTACGCCGTTTTCCCTCACTCTCCGCTTTTACAGCCATGCCAGCCAACACCTGCTGCCGTCACGGTGACTCTCTGCGAGGCACCAGATCACCCCGAGGGAGTCCTGCCCTTGTCTCCGCTGTGATTTCCGGGAACGCCAGCTCTCGTGAGCCCACGCGTGTGCGTGTGCGAGTCTGATGGGTCCCGCTGTTCGATCCACCCAGCCCGCCCACCTGCGAGCACCCCCCTTCCTGCCTGGCCACCGTCCCACTTAGAGCGAGGATGCACGTCACGCAACCCCACCTGCCCTTGGTGCCACTTCATGGCCCTCCTCTCGGGTTTCGATTGGCCGCAGCGAGGTGACGTGGAAGCGATGCTGGTCACCTCACCCTGCTATTCAGCTGGCCTGCCTGCTCTCTGCTGCTTTTTAAGAGTGCCTCTTCAACACCACTGGCAGCTTGGCGCTAATTATATTACCCTCATCAGTGATTCTGAAATGGACAGTGTTTCACAGTCAACCTTTCACTTGGATGAGCAGATTATATTGATTAATGACTACGATAGATAAAAATATCTACATATCAAATTCTTTGCAATGCTTTTAATAACAATACTACAAAAAATGAAATGTGATTCATTTAAATGTATTGATTATATACTCACTGGTCCTGGAATTTGGTACCATTTGCTGTTTGAAAATAATATGATAATGAGCACCTACTAAAAAAATCCAGGAATCAGCCGCAATGAGAACACTACAGGCTGGAATTCAGATCTCTGTACATCTCAGGGCTGTTTCGAGTCACTCTTTGTCAATGGAGATCGACAGACAGCTGTAATGAGAAACAAAAACCCTTCATCCTCGCCCTGCCAATCTGGCAACCCTGAATACAGCCTCTCATTTGACAAGCCTGGCAACCTCAGTCCCAGGGGGAAGGATTCAAACTCAGTCCACAATGGCGGTTTTTAAATAGGGTTACATGCTATAGTCACTCTGGCACTGGAGGCATTTATCGCATCAGTTACTTTTTTTGTCTTGGTCGCATTTCTGTTGTTTTTTTTTTCAGATACAATGAAAAGTTAAGAAGTTGGGTACTTTACATCTTCATGCAAAATTTACATTTAAGCTCTAAACCATACTGTTTTTTCACTGCAAAATCCTTTGAAATTTCAAAAACAAAGACTGTTTCATATATTTATTCTATATTTAAATACATGTTTGTAATCAGATTTATATATGATCTATGCCATTTATAAAGTATTTATAAATTGTGTCCAGGAGTACCCACCACTTTTGGCAAGAAGTTATAAAGTGAATTTCTTTCTTTTCGGGGACTTCGTATCTAATCAAAGAGCAGGGTTATGGCAGAAAAGGAAGCCACGCTTGTGCCATTTTGCTGAATGGAGCTAAAAACAGCGTAAGTAAATAGAGCAATGAATTAAATATTCTTCATACAACCGTACAAAGAGAAAACGGGAATCCTAAGAAAACGAGAAATAAAAAGAGCACTGATGGGCCTGTCTTCCCCATCTGGTGGTACTGGGGCCGCACTGGGCCGTCAGTGTCACTTTGAACCAGTCAGTCATCAGACGGAGGCCAGCGGTGCAACCAAATACCCATTTATGGGGAAACACTTGGTTAGATGTTTATATTTTGTTCCCAAAGCAGAGAACCCAAGTAAAAATACATGATGAAATCTTTAGCAATGCCCATTAATGGCAGGTTTAACACTCTCTGCAAACATGTTTTTTTTATGGCCCGAGCCTGTAACAAAGCGCTCAGACCAAGGAGTTAGTCTGTTTTAATAACTGAGGGCCCGGTGAACAAAACCACAGCCATGTAATCTCTCTGAAAGGACACAGCAAAAAGCAAACGAAAGGGGCCTTATTTCCACACAGTATATAGTAAAGTGTATGTTAAATGTCTAAACCTTATTTTAATTGTAGCTATTAATATTTAAGTACACGGAGTGCAAGAAAGATGAATCATATTTGCGGCCGAACATTTGCATTTTACTGTTAAATTAAACATTAATTACGCAGATGTATGAGGGAACAATATAACTTTGAAGATTCCAATATGGCAGAGTTAATTATTTCCAATTAGCAACAACATTTCTACAAAGATATATCAAACCTTTTAATATCACTGACTTTTTAATATATTTTTTTTAAATAAGCCAAAGAGAGTGAAGCTTCTTCTGTACATCATAGGTCCCGGTGGGGATTGTGTCGTTCCACAGATCACACAAGTACCTGATGTAAAGGGGTAAACACTCACACACACAGCAGCGTCCCGAATATGTCACTGAGCATTTCAGGGACGCTGGCATGCCGCGGACACAGAAAAGGAAAATCAAAAACAGATTACTGTACAGCTTCGGTTTGAAGTAAAACCCGGAGACCATTAGTTCCAGCCATAAGCAAACGTTCCATGGGGCCTGGCATAACACGCCACTCCCTGGGTCATTACTGCTGCCCCACTGTATTGTGGGTGCATTTGCTCCTGGCCCACTTCTGCCCTGAAGTGGCTGGTTTGGATCGCCCGTTTAATTGGTTGGAGGTTGTAAGTTTCAGCCATGCTCACCTTCAGAGTGTGGAGGAAATGGTGAGCGTCACACATAAGGGGAGATTGCAACCAGAATGGATCCACTCTGAACATGCCGTATTCTGCTAAATGCAGTTCTCTTATATATGGGAGATCTGCTTTGTCCTGCCTCCTAATACAGCCTTGACCCACGCTTTTTTTCATACGGACAATTTATCCGTGCGCTTTAGACAGGTGGCCAGGCCCGCGGACTACCTGAACTGGTTCAGAGTGACATCCCGAGCTCCCCCCCGATGGCATGAGAAATCCTGATTTATCTCGCCGCTAACACGAGATGGGAAGAGAGGCCAACCAGGCAATGGTCAATGGCCGGCTGGGGGTTCTGAAAGCTGGGGAAGGGCTCTCGTACCACCCATGGAAGGGAGGAAGGAAGGAAGGGAGGGAGGGAAAGGAAAGAAAACAATTACACGATATGGGCCAGAATCGCAGATGAAAAGAATGATCAACTAGTCAAGGTTGATACAAAAAATATAACTCTGGTAATGAAAGGAATATTTAAAAAGAAAAATCAATATGGGACAAGGATCAGCTGACCAATAAAAAGAGGGAACATTCTGAACTGGGCCATGGATCAGCTGACCAATAAAAAGAGGGAACATTCAGAACTGGGCCAAGGATCAGCTGACCAATAAAAAGAGGCAACATTCAGAACTGGGCCAAGGATCAGCTGACCAATAAAAAGAGGCAACATTCAGAACTGGGCCAAGGATCAGCTGACAAATAAAAACAGAGAACATTTTGATCTGGGCCAAGGATCTGCTGACCAATAAAAACAGAGAACATTTTGATCTGGGCC
>JAODKM010000034.1:2701168-2719554 GCA_026780845.1 Petrocephalus sullivani
CCAGCCGGACATATCAAACTCCCCTGCCTCAGTCCTTCAACATCACATTATTAATCAATGAGGTAACAGCAGATTTATTTACTTCCTGATTTGATGAAGTAGTATCTGAACAGCATGTGGATTCCAGCATAGGACCATTTGCTTATTTCCAAAAGCAGATGGAGCTGCTTATTGACAAAAATCGCGACGTCACCCTGGGTTGGGCACGCCCGCTGTTAACCTAGTGTGGGTTAGTTGACCGGAGGCACTGTCGGAACTTACCGGGCCGAACACCTGCACCTCAGAGCTCAGCTCACAGAGGGGCATGCATAATAGATTTGCTTAAGGGGTGATTGCTGTGCTTCAGGGGGGTGTTTTCAGTTTGTGCCTCCAGTAACCGGCACATACAGTAAGTATACCTGACCATTGATGGAATTTTAAGCTGTGCTGCTTGAATATGGAAGGGGTTAATTCGTTAGACCCAAAGCACTCCAGGCAAGCTTAATCATCGCCAAAGCCTTGTTTCAACAGCACAGTTTAATTTGAGTTTTATTCAGGAAAGAACAATTATAACCAAAAATAATTGCCAAATCGAGTCGTTTGGCTTGAGCTGGAATGACTGGTGTTATTATACCCTTAATTTCCACGCCACTTGTGCTGGATAACCACAAACATCAACTTTCATTTTTGTAATTCAGAAATGAGAAGTTCAGCCCGGACGACTGGCATCAGGCAGGTACACCGACGTACAACGAATAGTAGTTCCAATGCAGCCTATTTTTTTTTATGAGACTTTATGAGAAAATGTGATTTAAGGAAAAGCTAAAAAATGAGCGTGACCATTGCTGGGCGATATTAAAAGGCAATTAGGTCATGGAATATGCATACATGCTGCACGCTCGCTGCTGCACGCTCGCTGCTCCCCGCAATTTGGGTGTAAAGTAAAGGTCACGCACATTAGTTAGCCGGTGCTCCACAGATTCTAAAGAGGCTCAGTGACCACAGAGACGTATCCGCTGCAACATAATTAGCCCCCCCCAGTCCCCACCCTCCCACCCGACGGCTCCCAGACGCACGCCGCTCAAATGCGCCCTCCCCAAAACAGCGACTCCCCGCTCGCCGGCACCCTCGCCCGCGACCGGGCCCTCGCGCCACCCAGGGCCAATAAATTAGTCAGCAGCATTAGCATTGGCCCGCACGTGGCACCCCATGCCAACTGCTCTGCGAGTGGCCGGGAAAGGTCACGCTTTGATGGCAGAATGCTGCGCGGCACCTTGGCTCCCCGGAGGAGCCCTCCCCAGGTACAAGCGAAAGGTTAAAAATCACCTTCTCACCCCCGCCGCCTCGCCGAAGGAAATAATTAGCAGTTTCCGTTTTTTTCTTTTTAACTAGAGGCAGAGGCCTCCCCTCCAGCAGGGGGACTGGGGGGTGGGCGCAGTGACTAAGGGCCAGGGAAGCAGTGGAACTGTCCAGCGGCCCTGACAGGACAGACGCGCATAAACCAGGCCGAGGTTCCTCTCTCCTGGGGCACATCCCACTGACGCCTGGTTCTGGGACCTTTCCTTTTTATTGTTTGACACATTCAGAGTTTCCTATCTTGCCTTTTTATCCCTTGGCAACACGCAGGACTGTTGAGTTTTAATACACCGAAATACCGTTTCTGGCTGCCGTTAGCTAAATCAGAGAGCTGAGTCCCACAGCCGCGCACCGCTATTGAGCGCTACAAAATTTGTTCTGGGCACCAAAAAAGTCTGATGTTTGAACATGATCTTCTTCCTCCAGCCAGGAAGTTCTGATGCACTCAGCCACTGATGTCAGGCACATTCCTATGTTTCGGACTCAAATATTGACATGGCAGAGTTACTCCCTGTATGAAAATACTAGCACTGCGGGCCATGATGATGAGTGTGATGGGTAGTTATGGGTCTGCCAGTAAGTTTTGATGCTATACACTGGTTTGTTGTTCATACACTAACAAGTTTCTGAATAGAAACTGCAATGTTCCAACATGTGACATCTGGAGTCAACTTAATTTCCTAATCTGCCTACTACTGACAAGTAAATTGTTCTTTTAAGATTGAAAATAAGTCAAATAAAATTACCATGCTGGATGTAATTTACTTTTTTTTTTAATGTGGTTATCTTCAGTATCATGATTTATCATGCAAAAGTCATACATTCCAGAGAGCTGAGCCAAACTGCCAAGGACCCGAGAGAGCTGTCTGCCTTCCTGCTCTAGCTGGGGGTTGGGGCACCTTGACCGAAGGTGCTTATGACCCAGGAACTGGTCTGGGCTGTAGTATTTTCCAGACATAACTCGGTTTTTGGGGCCATCGAAGCAAAACGGGCCATTCGTGGCCAAGCGGCACGGAGCGAACGGCACAGAGCGGCACGGGGGGCTGGCAGGCGTCACAACGAGAGCCAAATCCGAAAAGGCTCCTCTGTAAATAAATGTTTGCGGCTGAAACCTACAGACAAAAATAAGATGGAACGATGCATATGTGTTTCAGGGGCCCATTACGGGCATAAAGAGGGCTTTATGGTCTCAATATGGCAGCACTTAAGAGACCGCCCAAAAAATGCTATTCATTTCAAAGGCCTTTATCATATTTCAAAGGAATCACGTGTCATTTGAATCTCGGAAAGTTTGGCAGCGTCCCCATCGAAATGTCTGCCTTTTGTTTACAGCTGTTCTGAATTCTGTAAACACTCTGACAGACGGCTCAAAAGAAACCTTATTTTTGGCTTCACAAGTTTCCTAATAGGCAGACCAAAGAGATGGCCGTATATCCCTGAGCGATGTTGCCCTTAGGCGTCTGCCAGAGATAAGAGCGGAACAACGGCCCCCTAATGGGCGGGCTAGCGAACGCCCTCAGCATTAGCCTGTGCCGCAGCCGCGGGAGACGGCTAGCTACGCTCCTTACCGCTAACCACGCTGTCCCTGGGTCGCTTATGCAATTAGGCTGGCTCCAGCTAACGATTTGGTATGACAGGAATCTCTGTGATTTTTACAGCTACGGAATCAAACTACAGCAATTTAGAGACGGATAAAAATTGCTCGCTTTTTTTTTTTTTTGTGCCTTATTTTACTAGAAAAAGATTCGGCTTGAGGTGGTAACGACTTCTCACGACTCACATTTTGAGAACTCGAAGAAATAGTTTTTAATGTTGAATAAAAAAAAAAAAAAAACATCCATTAAAAGTGCCCGGAAAAAGCTTGTTATCTTCTGAGGCACCTAACCCTGTGTTAAGTGTTCCAAACACGGCGGCATCATTAAAGTCCCCACTGAACTGGAAGTCGTGTCATGTTCAGCAACCCATTATAATAATTTATATGGCTTCTAATATGACTCTGAGTGAGGGATGAAAGGGGCCCTAACAAATTGTTCCGCTACCTGAGGACAGCTTAACACACGTTTCTGCTGCCAGCTGACATCTACGGCTCTAACAGGAACGTGTATCAAAGGAAATGCCTTTCCTATTTCTCTTTTGCAAGTAAATTACACTTTTAGGATTTATTAAGACAAGAAACTATTTTTGAGCAGCGGGTCAAAACTCTCAGTGGAAATTCACTCATTACTTTCAAACTGGAGGCGATTTCCTCAGCTCCAGCGTATCTATCTTCTTTCTTTTATTTTTTTATTTTTTTCCTTAAATATATCTATATTTTCCAGGATTGTGCCGCCGCGTCTAATTCCATAATGCCACGGCGGTTTGTTGTTCAAAGTGTGACGGCGCTCGCAGCCTGCGGCAGGTACTGCCGGAACCGCAGCGGAGGCCATGTGGGAACATCCACCATCGCTGAGGCCCGTCCGGATGGCCCTGCGTTCTGTGTCACCACGTGTGCGTCTTGCATTTCCAAAGCTGCATCTCTTCCTGCATTCTTCCTTTGTTGTGATTGTTCTTGGCCCCATTTCTGACGCACGCTTCACAATAGCACATATATGACGGCCGGATTGGGTGCACTTTCACTCAGCCGTTTAAATTTGCTGTGTGACTGTCTTGTTTCCGAGATGCTCAGAAGTATCAAACTTCAACAAGCTAATGTTTTATGTATGGCGATGAGGACCTGACCAGCTCCACAGAAACTCCATGAACTTTAATATGGGACCTTGAAAGGACTCTTTTCCAAAATGTAACTGCCTCATGGAGACACCCCAGCCTGTGAGGCAATGTGTCAGGGGTCGGGCACCAGGACCCTGCGTGCCCCTGCCCATCAGTGGCGCGTGCCGAGCGCTCTCGCTCCCCGGCATCAGATTTTCAGATTTGGACGTAGGCGTTGGGGCGGAAAGAGCCGGAGCAGCCAGATCCCAGCCGCAGCACGTTGCAAATGCAGGCTGTTTAAAGTCAAACCCGATTTGCAGGGCCCCCGCAGGTCACCCGCGCACACTAAGGCCATCGTGTGAGGTTGATCACTGGGCCGCGGCAGCGTGCAGGCCAGCGGCCCCCAGCCACTGTCTTCTCACTTCTATGGACGCGCCTTTTTAACAGCTTCCCGGGTTCGGCAGCATGACAGAAGGGCAAATGTGTAAAACAGCGGCGTTGCACACAGCTGCCAGGCACGTCAGAGCAAGGTGGCGGCACACGGGACGTCCAGCTAGCTGCCATTTAACCGAAATGCATATCAGTGCCCGTATGGGACGTCCAGCTCGCTGCCATATAACAGAGACACACAGCAGTGCCTGTAAGCAGAGATGGTAAATTCAGGACCAGAAAGTACAAATCCAGGCCAAGATTTTGTTTCAATGAACCACTTGAGCATAAAGAGTCATAGGCACGAGTATTCAACTGGTTGGTTGAAACAAAATCTTGGTCTGGATTTGTACTTTCCGGACCTAAATTTTCCAGCTTGCTGCCATTTAACAGAAACGCGTGGCAGTGTAATGTTTTTAAAACATATAAGATATGTAGCTGGAGGATGGATGGATGGATGGATGAAGGGATGGATATATAATGTAATATGTATATGACAAAAGAATCCTACAGATATGACAGTTTATCGGGGTGCCTGAGAATTCATAGCTAAACAAACTAATAAGAGAGAGCCTTTTTATGGCCATGAGGGCTTATTTGCTCCGGGCAGCCCTGTGCAGCGGGATGATAGGCCCTTCATAGGGGAGCCTGTCCAATTTGCTCTCACGTTTAAAAGGCTGACAGGTCATCCACATCGCCCGAAAATGACAGCGTGCTCACTGGGGCCCCTTCCCGCCGGAGACCCCCAGCCGCGCAGAGCGCGCAAACACGCCGGCAATGCCTAATTGTGCCTCTTTTTCCCACAGACAGCCAGCTTTGCTCCTGCCGGATTCCTCGTGCTCTAATTAGGCCGGGATTTTACCGCGGTCGCTCCTGACAGGTGCTGCCTGGCTCGTCAGGGTCACACTGACTGAGTCGGTGTTAAAAATGAAAAAAAAGGAGAAAAACGTAGAAAAAAGCAAATGACTGGCGAGAAAGGACAGGCGGGATTTGTCCACTTCGTCTTCCACCTGTTATTACATAAGTACAGCCAACGGCACCTCGTCCCGGACGCGAGAAAGCAGGAGAGAGAGCGAGTGAGAGTGACACCAGAGGATGGCAGCAGCTTCGGGATCCCGACTCCATGGGGTTCTGTAATCGAAGTCTGTAGTATTTGGGTGTGATAATGCAGCTACATCATGTACTGAAATGTACTTTTCCTAATGAGCTATTCTACTGTTATCTGTCAGATTTGGGTTAGGAGTTGCATATGTAACAAGTGTAAGAGATGATATATACACACATACACATGCACAATAACACTCCTCTACAGTTGTGGTAGCCAAACCTTAAACTAGGAATTCTAAAAAACATTTGAGAACTGATGCTATCATCATACAGAGCGTAACGTTACAGAGATGTTATCGCTACACAGATATTATCGTTATATAGATGTTATCGTTATATAAATGTTATTGTTGTACAGACGTTATCGTTATATATATGTTATTTTTCTCATACGTTATCATTATATAGATGTTATAATTATATAGACGTTATCTTTCTCAGACGTTATCGTTATATAGACTTTATCTTTCTCAGACGTTATCGTTATATAGATGTTATTGTTACACAGACATTATCGTTATATAGATGTTATCGTTACACAGACGTTATCGTTACACAGACGTTATCGTTATAAAGATGTTGTCGTTACATGCATTGCTATTGTCTCTACCTGGCCTTTGCATTTGGGTGCATAGTATCTGAATCTGAGATCACTGTTTATTGGTAGGATGACTGACGCATTACTTCACTCGCGTCCTCCCCCCAGTTTTGTTTGGGCCTGTTCCGGGGTGGGGGGGGGCATGCGGAGTGCGAGCTGATCGAAAAACAGCAATGCGTGTCCGGAAATCCCACCTCACTTTGGGATGCAGTTTTCTTATTTTATTTTCATTTTTTGCACCTGTGATCCTGTCAGAGGTCTTCCATCATACTCCAGGAGCAAAGGAACCACTCGCAGAACACACCATGTCAAAAACACAACTCAACTGCAGCCTCAGTGGTACGTCACGCCTTGTTACAGATGAAAAGACGGCCCACTCTCACCACCGACCTCCGACAAACACCTCCAGATTCCTGGCCCTGCTTCTGCGGGGATGTAGGTCTGCTGATTATCATGCTTAGTGCAGTTATTTTCTGCTGGAAAGTTTAGAGGAACTGTAGAGCGAGGCTGTAATTAAGGAGCCAAAGGCCTCCTCAAATGAACCCAGCAGGCAAATCAGATGAATACTTTTAAGTGTGTGAGATAGCACCCAGGATGAGAGTCAATTAACCACTCCTGTTCTCGCCTCTCTGCTCTTTAGTCAGCTTCCTGCACTTGGACGGGAAATATTTACGAGCAAAAGGGAACCTTATTACCTCTCGAGGCATCCAGGTAAATTATAGATAATGCTGACTCCTTCCTAGGTTAAATGTGAGCTATACACACTGTTTTGCAGTTTCATCACAGATAGTTCAGAAGTATATACCTGCAGTGTATCAAGTGGCCATGGTGGCCTAGTGGTAGTGCTGCAGTATCACACACCCCAGGGCTCCGGGTTCGGACTCTAGCCCCTGTTCTTTCATGCTCGGATTGCTCGCGCCGTACTGTGTTTGTGTGGTTTCCGGCCATTTACTGTAGGTTCCTCCATAGTGCAAAACATGAGGTTGAGTGGACTGGTGTCCAAACAGTGTGTGTGAGCTTGTGTCCTGTGATGGACTGGCACCCTACCCAAGGTGTCCCATGTTTTCTGGGAAATGGTCCCTGTATTGAATAAGCCACTAAGCAAAAATGAATGGAAAACAGACATATACTGAGTACACATCACAGTATATATTGTTATTATGCCAAGCCAGAGTAATATAATGCATTGCTATAATGTAATATAAATGTAATGTAATAGAAACATTATAGCAAATTATATTTCTCTCAACAGATACAGTTTGTCATCTTTTAAATTTATTTTTTTTTGGTCTACATAAAAACATATGGCGAACAAACGCTGGATGATGTCACACTGCTCTTTGTTGAAGGGCAGAGACTGAAAGGGACAGGTAGGCCCCGTATGAGAGACAGGGGAGTCTGGGAGCCTTTAGCGTGCCAGCACAGTCATGGCGATCTTCCGCAAGGCGATTACGGCTGAAGCGTGCACCAGCCCCCGAGCCGGCGAGTGTCCCTGGACGGAGAGAGTGCTCCGTGATGGACAGGGTGCCGGGAGGGAGGGGGGGTCGTTTCGTCACAAAACAGCAGATCGAGGGACAAGGTTCTGGCGCGCCACCACATCTGAACCGCGGCCGCATCCATATTCACGGGACCGCCAGCCGGCCCTCACTTTGACTATTCATGAGAGCGGGCCTCCGGATGGACGAATCGGGTCTTAGGACGCTGGGAGGCGGAACCACACGGATCTTACAGCAGCTGAAAGTGTCACTCACAGAATTATAACTTTTTTTTTCCGCTTTCTTTCCCAAGTTCCCTGGCAGCACAGCTGCCTAAATGAGGGGGATTAAGTTAACACCCCGCTTAGAGGAAGAGCAGGGCAGGATTAGGGCACTGGGCTTGGACACAGTGCGCACTGGAGCGGGGGACTCTGGCTTTTTTATTTTTTTAAAGGGGGGGGGGGGAGCAGTCTAGCACAGCATTCTCAGAGAACCGGAGCTGAATCGCCTGAACAAATACATAGACAAGTGTAAGGCTGTCAGCCGCACAAAGGAACAGACACGCGCACACAGACCCGCACACACACGCGCATACAGACCCACACGCACACACACGCAGACAAACACATGTTTGTATTCATATCGTTCTTGAGACTCTCCATTTATTTCTCAATTATGACATCCTTAAACCCTACCCTGGCCTGACCTTAACCATAAGTAACCAAACTAATTACAAGACTTTCTTGGCATTTTTATTTTTTGATTGCATTCACAGATTTTTATAAAACTTAGGTTATCCTTGTGGGGACTGAAAAAATTTGGTAATATGGTAAATAGTTTTTATCACAGTGTTGGGAAATAATCACACACACACACACACACAACCAATGTACCAACTGCCAGCCTGGGCATATCTAAGGGTGGGTGGTGGGTTGGGGGGGGGGGTAAACAGGTGGCTAAGGAGTCCCACGGGATAGGGGAGGCACCTGTTTCTGGAAGCCAGCTGAGGTACTTGGACATGTCTGTGCTGCGGTGCTGTGGGAGTTATCTGCGCCGTTCACACGGTGTTCCTGTTCTCCCCGTAAATCAGGGGGCGCGGGGCGACCGGGTCACCCCTGCTGACAGGGCTGGGCTGAAACTCTCAGCTTCTGCTGTGTCTCGCTCAGGACGACCGCGGTCACGCTACCGCCCCGGGGAACAATCCCAGCCGGTGCCCCAAAGCCTCTAAATATCTATATACAGCCTACTGTCAGGTTACTCTGGTGGACACTAGTTAATGACAGGCAAGAACATCATTTAAACTACGTAAAAATGGGGACGGGATTAAATGTTAGCGTGTCTCGAACAAGGATTGTTAAATCCTCAGTGAAGTTCAACAGAACGTGTCAACACGCAGTTTTATGAGCCTGTTAAATGCCCCCAAGTGGTTGTTAAGTAACCTGCAGGTCATTGGTTCAAGTTCCAGAAAGAGCCCCACACTACTAGCCTTAAGGACTGGACTTACCAATGAATTACCGTTGACCGAATTACCAATAAAAGCGTCAACGGAGGAGAAAATGAGTGAAAATGTAGATTCCAGCTCAGCATCTAGGTGGGACATTTACAGCCTGCATCAAGCAGCTTTCAATCAGTGACATCTGCGGCGGTCCCGACTGTGCCGGTGCTGATAGCTCAGGAGGACAGACGTGTGACGGGGATGACAGGCGTGATGGATGGCTTTTCTTCTCCAGAGTCGAGTCAGATCTTCTGCTCGCGGGACGGCAGTGATTGCTGGGGCAGCTGACACATGTTCGGCAGCCAGCGTGCGACGGGGACCCTGGCTACATGACTGAGTGTGGTTCCGTCGGCAAGCTTTTTCGATTATAAACGATGGGGAACAGATTGTCCCGTCCGAGAGCTTTTGTGTGCGAGCGTGAGAGACGCGTTCACCATCGTGCGACAGCGGTGGTGCTTTACGGCGAAGTCGCAGTCAGTGCAGCACGGATCATTAGGGCGGCTTCATTACCGGCACGGCTTCATTACCGGCACGCACTGTCAAGTAGCAGGAGTCATTTCTCCAAAATTCTCTTTTGTTTAGAAAAAGATTATAAACACATTTTCCTGGGGAGGGGGATTCTGTAAAGTTAAACAAAACGTTCGTCTGGAAGAAAAAGGGAAGTCTGGCCACCAGCGCCCTCGTGGGCCGGCACGCCACAGCAGAGCAGTTTCCGGATGAATCCGGTAAGGCGCCTTCCCCTCTCCCAAGATGTTTATTAGCCAGTGATAGGAGTTTAGGAACCAAATCCCAGGCCTTCAGTGGCCCTCTAAAGCTCCTACACACCCAGCGCAGGCTCTATTTTCCCGAATAATGGAAAAGGCCCAAAGGCCAAATGTGAAAATGGGCAGCGAATGAACCCCCTGAGGGGGGGGGGGGGGGGGGGGGGCACGGGGTGCAGTGCTGTCTGTCGGCTCCTTCACAAAGGGCCCCTCCTGATGCGAGAAGCGGGGGGAGGAGAAGACGGGAAGCAGGAAGGCGGGAACTCCCCGGATTTAGGAAGCTAGCAAAGAGGGGCCTCGGGCGGGGGTGTAGCGGCCCTTATCAGCATCGCACCTGGGCTCTGGGGAGAGTACTGCGTCTGCCTGGAGGAGGCGAGCTGTGCCCACTCTGGCCATGCTGTTTAGCCTATATGGGCGCAAACACTGTCTCACACCACAACAGCTGGGCTCTCTGACGTACACCTCCAGTCTGAAGATATGTCTGAACATACACTGCAAAACACACACACACACACACACACACACACACATACAGACGCAGCTACAGACACCTCTAGTCAGAGCCACACACACACACATACAGACACAGCTACAGACGCCTCCAGTCAGCACCACACACACATACAGACACAGCTACAGAGACCTCCACAGTCAGAGCCTCACTCACACAGACACACACACAGCTACAGAGACCTCCACAGTCAGAGCCACACTCACACAGACACATACAGACACAGCTACAGACACCTCTAGTCAGACTCACAGACACACACACACACGTACAGATGCAGCTACAGACACCTCCACACTCAGAGCCATACTCACACACACACACACAGCTACAGACACCTCCAGTCAGAGCCACACACACATACAGACACAGCTACAGGCACGTCCACAGTCAAGTCATAAAGACACACAAATATAAAAACACACTTAGCTGCAGTGTTGACAACTTTTGCTGACTGAACGACCGTTTTGGCTATGCAGAAATCATCAGAATGCCACTGGTCCAGTGACACAAACATTACATTTTGATGTAACAAAAATTTCAGAATGCATATTCATCTCATGACCGGGCTTGCTTTGTGCTGAAGACCAAGCACACTTAGAAACACACCTAGAATATATATACCATAAAATATATTCGATTTGGCCAGTTTCAAGAACTTGTTTTCTGGGCAATCATACCAAGAGAAAGAGGGTCAAGGAGAAGTGAGACGGGAGGAGACAAGGAGAGGCAAATCTACACAGGGTAATCATTGCAAACCTAACAGGTAAATACACAATATGCAAGGATTCGGAACATGCGATTTAATGGAGTGGAATAGAGGTATTCCGCATAACGGCAAAGTACTGCAAGCACGAAATATTTCGAATATTGGGCTTCCGATGGGCAGATTTTAAGCCAGCCTTGGGCTGGAGATTTTGCTGGACCTGGCAACACCGCGCAAGGACAAGTGGTTTAGGAGAATGGATGGAATGAATGACGGTGTGTGTCATTTGGCGACTGCGAGCAACTGATTCCGATATGCAAAATTTTTAGCATTCGTGATTCTTTGGCTAAACTCGTTTAAAATATTAATTCTATATTAAATATTAATATAGAATATTAATACTAATTCATTTAAACTGTTCCTCGAATGTGACTAATGTTGACATGCAGGTATACGGAACTGCTGGTTCAGCGGCTGAACGGTAACATTCCAGTCCGTCGGCTCGGCGAAGCGCGTAGCGGGAAGCGATAGCGGCGTCCGCAGAGAGACTAACCTCCGCTCGGCCGGGTCGAGCCCGCGCCGCGCGCTCCCGGTGCGCGCTCCGCCGCTCGGCGCGCCTTCCCACGGGAGAGAAGTCGGCGTTCCCGTCGCAACGTCTGCGCGCTCCCTTTCGTTTCGCAGCTAATTTCCAAAAATGTATACTCACAGGACAAGCGGGTGTGGAAAACGAACGAATGAATCGACGCGTTTTTGTCTGTTAATTAGCGAGTTTCGGTTTACAGCTGTTGCAGGGAAAAATCTTAATTTACACAAACAAACGTTATAATAGTAATGATATAACAACATAATATCCATAGGCCTACGCACATATTTTTTCAGTTGAATAACATCGCACAAACCCACATTCGTAAAGCAAAACAGATCAGATTATCTGCTTAATGCTTAAAGTACGAGAGGAATCTTTCTGAAATTATGTCAACGGAGTGCTACTGGGGAATAACAACATGATTTAGACATAACGTACTTTTTAGTGAATAAACCACGTCTGTGTCCTTTCACAGTTATTTTGCTCTGGATGGCTATGCAGAGAATTCGTTAGTAGTAATACTCCAGCACCATGTCATAAAAGCGGCCTTGCTGACGCTGTCTTCTGGGTTCCTCAGGGCTGCGACCAGGCCCGTCCTCATCCTGCTCCCTGTGCTGGGCCTGACCTGGCTCTGCGGGATCCTGGTGCACCTGTCTGTGGTCCTGGCCTACCTGTTTATTGCCCTCAATGCATTCCAGGTGAGAATGCCCCCTGCCTCCATCTACTCACTGAGCATCCATACCTGATGGTGTGAGTGTGTCAGAATATCCTGATTTTAAGTGGCATTCTCTACAGATTATGCCACACGTTCTTGAACTGCCTCAGGATCTACAATTTGACTTTATCTGTTACTGAAAGAGAATGGATGGATAGATAAAAGGAATTCTGTGGCGGTCTGCTGCCCATGCAGTCAGGGAACACGGTGTGTGTGTGTACAGATTGAGTGGACATTGCAGGGCAGGGCGTGGGGGGGGGGCATGGGGGAGAGAGCAGCTTTGAAGGACAGGCCAGAGTAGGCAGGGTCTCGGCAGCCAGCCCACTGGCCCCCATCCGCCATTCGTTCACCTCGTTATCGGCCCTCTGATAAGTCCCGCCCACGTGCCGCATAAATCAGGCCTGCCCTGCGGTGCACTTCCTCTGGCTCTCGCCGCTGCCGGCTGGCCTCGTGCTGTGGCTGGACTCCTAATTAATAACAAGAGGTGCCCGGCCCCCGACTGACCCTCCACAAGGTGCTTGTTAATTTAGATTTACTGTCAGCGTCCAGGGGAAGGAGATAAAGGGCTGATAAATGTATGAATTTGTCTGAAGGGAGGACTCCTTGCTGGTATAATCAGCCAGGGGAATCGCCCATGATGTCTGACCTCAGCGAAAGGCTGCCGTCCAGCACCCCAGCACATGCAATCATGCATACACTCACACATACATACAATGCATAGCGACATGTGTATTTATGTAGGTGCCTACCCAAACCCTTCCCATGATCCTCTGAAGCAGGACCCCTCTCTCTAATAATGTGCTGCCTCTCTCCTGTTTGATTAGACTTTACATTTTATTCACTTTATGTCACTGCATTGCATGTTGGAGAGTTGCTTTATTGCGTGCCCCTCATGTGAGCACACAAACATAAAAGTGTGAAGCTGAAAACAGGACAAAGAACCATTGTAGAAGGAATATCCTGCCAATTCTCCCTTTTGTTTGACTTGCGGTGGGAATGATTATGTTGTGCAGTAGCGGTCGATGTGCACTAGAGGGCAGTAGTGCTTCGATGCAGCTAACAGAACAGTCAGTCCCATCAAACCTACTCATCCAGGTTGTGGTCACGGTCTCCATTGTCCAAAAAATATCGATCTCGTTCTCCACATCTTGTTACTTGTTTATTTTTATTACATGCCATGCTCGCCCTTTGCATTGTGCTGACTGGCTCTTTCCTGCGCACAGGGTCTGTACATATTCCTGGTGTACGCCATTTACAACAGCGAGGTACGTGCCGGCCGAGATTGCCGCACAAAGGCGTCCGCAGGCGCCGATCTGCCGCGAAAATCTCCGCACTGACAATGGCGGAGCACAGATCTGATTTGGTGATTTGTTTCTAGTCCAAGGACACGCTGCCTATGAGACACAGCGGCTCTCCGCTTTACCGGGAGATGCGCTGCTATCGCCGCAGTACTGCGCTCAACACATTATCTAAAACGTTATTACAAAATGCTATACATAGTTTAAGCAGTTTTATTGGAGACATACCATATGGGAAGCTCATCAGCTTGAAGGCTTAACACCCACATAAATACGGCAGAAAACCGCAGTGAAGCTGTACGTGATTCATATAGGGGAACGTTATTTCTAATTTTATTTAGAAAACAAGCTGATAATCAGCCACGGGCAGCACTTTCTGTGTTATTCTCCTCTATTCTTTCACCAGCACTAACAATGGTGATAGCCTCTATGGAATTGCGGCTGAAGATATGGGCTGGGTCATGGACCTTAACCCATAATGTTCTGTACATGTTTTTAAGGATGTGGCTCCATCCTTCTTTGACAAACATCATTCACTCTGTTTTTAAAGTATTCTTAAATATTATATGTGTACATATTCAGTGAATTCTGTTATATTGCATATTAGTATTCAGCTGCTCTTCTTTGTCCATTAAGGTGAGGGCTGCCATCACGAGAATCCAGGAAAAGAGAAAGGCATTGTCTTTTACAGTAGGTGTTCTGATTGAGTTACACTTATTTGGTCAGGTAATGCTGATTGGACAGCTAGCGTTTAGGGCTGTTTTCTATTGGTCTTCCAGAACTGCTCCCAGCCCATTGGGTTCCTGCCCTCCCAAAGGACTCCGAATGCTTCCTGGGCCTGCGGTGCAGGTGGTGTGTCCAGCCCTGAGACCAGTGACACTTCAGGACAAGGAGGGGGGCCCACTTCTGGGTCTATGGTCATCCAGAATGGTGAGTAGCAGAATGTCACTCTCAGTAATGCACTCCATTAAGGTCAGACACAATCCGGTTGACTCAGCTGTAAGATATGGTACTTGACGCATGTCAGAGCATGACCTTGGGTCTCAGAAGTCGGCGCCTGGAAGCGTGGTATGTCCGATGTGAAGATTCCCTGCTCAGTTAGGGATTGTCCTCGTTGATCTGAGTGTTGCCAATTGTGGCCACCATTCATGCTGACGCTGATCCTGTCTTTCAGAGAATTTCATGAAGGAGCACACGGTGCGCTTTTCCCCGCGACCAGCTACGACAGACCAAGTATGTAACTTTGCTGAGTAAGGCATGTCAAAAACGCCCAGCGATTCATGAGTATTCTGAAAAATCTTATATTACTTCTGTAAGGCATTTTACTATCTGGGTTTGGAATCCCCACTGGCGACGAGTCCATCCTCCTGCAGACTCACTCAGAGCTTATCCTCTACCCTGGAAGTGCAGTGCTTAATTATTATTTTTTACTGATGTTGTAATGTATCACAGCCCATCCATGTAAAGCGCCTTGGGCTGACTTTGTTGTGAAAGACATTACATAAAAATGAATGGAATTGAATTCATATATCAACTTTTGAGAAAGAGGAAAGGCCGTAGGCAGGCGTAGGTCTTGGACGCCTTCCCAGAGCACCCATTCATTCGCCAGGCTGCTGGTTCTGGTGCCAGTGCTAGTGTTTTGACATTTTGCCACAAAGGATCATCCTGTGTAGGACAGCATGGAGGCTCGATGGGTAGCTGTGGTGCCTCACACCTCCACGTTTGGGGGCATGACTCCTCCTGCGGGAGGAGAGTCCGGTGAAAACCACACGTCCACTATTATGACGATAGTGACTTTTTACCTGTAGATGGAATACGCCTATTCTCCGCTGTCCCTGATAGCATCAGTAGTATTGTTTGTATTGTTTATATGTTTGTATTGGTTAACATATGTTACCTAGCCGTTTATGATGGTTGTTTCTAAAGATTACTTCATATGGGTAATTTTAACAACCTAACTTGGCTAACTAACGTCATTGTTAATTGTGAATATAATGCAAGATTTAGTTTGTATCGTGACACTGACATATTAACCTCAGTGACAACAATCCAAGCAAGTCCATTAAAACCATTAGACTGCTCACTGTCGGCTGTGCGAGAATTGGTTTCAATTTGCACTGCTAAGGTGACTCATTGTGTTGTTTCAGGTTTATTTTGTAAAGTAGTTTCTGAGAAAATGCATTTTGCATGTTCCTGACAAAATGGATGTCTTTCTTTGGACGGTGATGACATTCTCACGGTGTGGGATGATTCCTCCCACAGTCCAAATTAGGACTGGGCAATAAACGATAAGGATAAATATTGCAATATAATTTTTCTCAGTTTCAATATGACAGATGCTTGATAAATGTTTTTTGATAAATGATTGTCAGGACTGGCAGTGGAGTAGGAGGGCAGGCAGCCATTAGATCACAACAAATAAGGGTATGTGATAGGGCAGCCAGCCAGGGATACAAAAGGCAGCATAGTCAGAACAACAGGGCAGGCCAAAGCATTCTGCCCAGTTAGGGGAATCCAGTAAAACCCAAAATGAAAGGCCACAGTAAAATTGAGTCCATGAAAAATCCACAAAATAATAATCCACAGAGAACTCAGAAACACTAGGAAGATCGCTAACAGTGGCATCAACTAAAATAACCTGTTCAACTTCCACCTCAGATTTGTGACATGTGCTGTCTGGCAAGTGTTTGTCACATTCTGACGATAAAGAATAATTTAAAACCACAATTAATTGTCTGGTTTCTTCAACTTTCACTCAGGAGCAAAGATTGACCTTTAACCCAGAAAGAAATAATGATTGGACATTCATGGTGACGATATTGATATTGACCGATATGAACATTCTTCTTGCAATGACATTGTTGGCCATCTCGCTTGGCCCCAGTCCAAAGGCATGCCTTAAGCTAAGGGGGGCTTACAATCCTCCAGTGTGAGCACCTCTGCCAGCCTATGCTCAGGCACCCTGGGCTCTGGGCTGCTCCCCAGCGTCGTGCCCTGTGCTGCCCAGGACACGTTCCCAGCCCCCCCATGACCCTGACCAGGAAAGGCTGCTGGGAAAAGGATGGATGCTTCATCCTATGTGCCATTCCTGTGCATGAATCATATAGGCTGTTATTTCATCAATTGGTGATATTTGGTGATATATCTCTGCAGACCCCCGGTCCTACGTGTAAGGTCTCATGGGTCCATGACAGTCACCTGTGTACAGTGTAGCAGAGCTTCATTGTTATTTAATATGAGCAAGTGGGCATCAAAGCCTCATTGGAAGAGCAAGTGGGCACATTACCATTTATATACCACTGTGATGGTAAAGATACATCACTGCAATAATCATAGTACTGTGCGGTAGCGATTGATAATGGCATTAATGCACTGATATCGGAGTCAGATGTGGTGGGAAAGGACTAGAATAATATCCAGGACATTAGTTCCGTGAATGACATGGCAGCTGTTGCTACAGCCCAATGAAAATGTATAATAATTTCTTGTATAATCAGCTTGACATAGTCACTGAGTAGGTAGCACTGCTGCCTGGCATCAGCATGGTTTCGGGTCGAATCCCGCTGTGGCTTGGTGTGGATGCAGTTTGCATGTGCTCCCTGGGTTGAGCTTCATCCAGGTTCTCCAGTTTCCTCCCACATATCAGATACACAGGGTTAGAATTAGTGACTGTGAACTGCCCCCAGTGCATGGGTGTGTGTGCCCACCCTCATTGCACTGTATATTATGTCCCCAACATTCACATGACACTATTTAAATGCCTGTGATGAAACCAGAACTTCTTGCAGGTGACTGTAAAACCTAAACAAAACGAAAGTTACCTTTGTGTGGCTAAGAGGGTCTGAGACTCAGATTCGGAAGTCCTACAAGTCATTACGGTCATTGTGCTGGCAAAAGTACACTTGTCCTGGATCTTTCTGGAAAGCTAATGACCTTTCTGCTAATTGCTTTTTTTGTCATGTTGTTGTTTTTCTGCATCAGGTGGTTCAATTGACAGCGTTCAAGCCTTCAGGTAAGCGGAGCGCCTTGTGAATGCGCCGCCGGTCCGCCTCGGCGCCATTCAGGCGCCGCTATTTCAAGGTGACTTCGGCGTGGGCTGAAGCGGGAGGGGGACAAGGTTATGCCATTTAATTAATAATGCAGGAGTCAAATCACCCCGGAGGTGGCAAGAAATGCTAATTTTGACTCATTAACCGGCTTTCTTTCCTGCCTTTCGTCCATGGCGGCATGCATTTGAGTGTTTTGCCCTTACATTATTCCCCGCACGAGTAGCGGCGTGTGTAATTGAGGTGAGCTTTCGCTCTGTTTCAGTCACAACCCAGATTGAAGCGCTTATCTTCTCGTTTTCCCGCGACAACCACCGCCGTCACCTCTTCGGCTTTGCGAAGCCTTAGTTTCCGCTCGTAAAAAACCAGCTACATATGAAGTGATAATGGCACAGAAAATGCAACTATGTGTTTTTATAGGCGTGACCTGTCGCGGCAACTTGGCAAGTCAAGTGTCCAAGTTCCCTAAGACCATGGGACGTGTCCTCCTCACGTTTCATAATTATTCGTTTGGACCCCCACCTAACATAAAACATTAGGTCACCCCGCCCATACGGCCCCCCCCCCCCCACCCGGCCGTTCCCGGCCCCACACCAGCCCCGCATCCCCTCCACCGCCCCCTCCCCACAAAACACC
>JAODKM010000034.1:2726519-2739387 GCA_026780845.1 Petrocephalus sullivani
GAAATGGGCCCCCTGCCCCCCCCCCCCCCCCCACTCAGCTCCTCCGCCAAGGTCTTAGGGCTGCAGAGAAAGCTCTGGAGCTCCGCTTTACAGAAAGCCAGAGAGACTCGAACAGAGTGGGGGGTGGGGGGGGGGCCCTTTCCCATAACATTAAGCATTATGTCTAGTAAAAATACACACAGGAATGTTCCCTCCGACTCAGTCTATGTGTGTCTATGCAGAAAAATGTAACAGGATAAATATTAGGATTTCTGGAGGTTGCAGTGACCATTGCCTGCAGCCCAATGCTTGTAAAGTCAGAGCATGACCGACTGGCCAGTCACTGCCTTTTACTACTGTCTTACTGTGTGAGTAAAACAAGGCTCATGCTTTTTTTCTTTACATTTTAACGGCAGTTTAGTAGCTGACAGTGAAGGTGAGAATGTTTGAGGCAGCGGGAGCCGGAGAGGCAGGCCTCCGGCCTGCGAACACTCTAAGATCTCGTACTCGTGTACAACCGCGGCCGTCCTCGGGATGACTCTCTGCCCGTCCCAAACGTCTCCCGCAGAAGACGAGCACTCGGTCGTCGCCCTGCGGAGACGGCCAGGGGGACTGGCCGAAGCTGGCTTCTCAGGGAGTGCGCTCGGGCGGCAGGAATCGGCAGGGTCCCCACAGAAGGCGGCCACGCCCCCCGAAAGCTGGCTCTGCTCTCGTTAATCTCGGTGTCCATTCCTAAAATGCAACGACATGCCTCTACACCAGGTAACATCCCAGCTGGTTTGAAGTTACGTGTTCAGAAGTCTTGCATTTCGGCACGGTCTGCAAACAAACGGACGGATGGATGTGATGTTCCGACACGCATAACACAATTAAGCGGCGTCTTTAAAATCGAGCCATTTCGCATGGCCGTTGCACAAGAGCTCCAGCGGAATCCCCGAGAAGCAGAGAGCTTGGACACGCCACCCTGCTGACGTGCACCTGGACCTGGGCCGTCCTCAGGAGAAAACCACCACCTGTTCTTATTTAAGCTTGATTTTGTACATTTATACCTCTGTATGTATGTAATATGTAATATGTAATATGTAATAAATGTAACATATGTAATAAATGTAACATATGTAATAAATGTATATATAATAAATGTAATAATGAAAGTTTTGGATATTGACCCATAATTTCATTGTCTATGGCTTCTGTTTAATTCCTTCACTGTTTTCATTTTGTTTTACTAGCTGCTGGGCAACATTGCTGCTTTTGTTTTAACTATAATTAGCCTTTTCTGTTTTAACTGCATTTATTTTACTATGTAGCGCATTTGGTATGACAACTGCATCTTACAAACAAATAAATAAATAGATAGATAATAATTTGGTCAAACAAAAAAGCCATTTGCTAAGAAAAACTTGTACAGTAGTACAAACGTCCTTTTCTCGCTGTGACACGGTGACCCTTGTTCAAGCAAAGTCCCCTTACATATAAGGGACATATTTGCGAGAGAACAGAACCCTATTCCGCAAACGTCTGAGCGTCCCTCTTCAGTGCGTCGATGTTTCGTGAGCATTTAGCAAATGTTTTGGGAGCATTCGGGGAATGTTTCTCCCCACCGAAGGCCTGGAGGTGGAAGGGGAGTTCGATGGTGCAGAGGGGGAGTCACACTGCCCATGTATTACACTTACGCCATCCTTGCAGCGTTGGTCAGGCACGCCCCGGTCCCTCGAGAGCCTCTGACCGGGGTATGGGGGTGTAGGGGGGGTAATGGAGCCTTGTCCGGGCTCCGGGCCGATCAGCCGAAAATCCCCGAGATCGCCCCCACCACTGGCAGATTGTGCTCCTGGCCAAACCTTAATTTGTGTCATCGGCTGTGAGTGTCGGCCAAACCAAACAGGCTCGCTGAGCGCGGGGTTGGGGGGCTGGTGCTCACAGGGAAGCCGGTGTAACCGTCCTCAGAGTCAGAGTGACGTCCAGACAACCCCCAGGCGCACGATACCACACTGCCGGATAACTGTAATGGAAGGGCCAGAAGGTAGTGATTCATCACACATTAATTACTCTCAAAGCCCAGCTTGGACGTGGAACTCCAGTGCCAGACTGCAGTTGTGCTGCTTGTATCCAAGGCAAAAAAACTCCATCAAAATGATAAATAGACACCCAGAATCTCAGAAAGAGACTCTCATAAAGGGAGGGGGGGAATCTGAAAGGTCTGAGATAATCGGTGGGATCTGGGAAGCGGAGGACAGTTTCGAAGGCATAAAATTATTCATGGATTTTATTAATCAAACACCGAGACTGAAGAGGAAAGAGGCAACAACCCAAATCCTCTGCCCAGAACCTTGGGGGTAACTGGAAACCCAGTCCCATCGAAAGGAGGTTCCCAGTTCCTCACATGAGCAGCACTTCTGTGAGCTTGGGGAGCCCACCGGGGGAACTTGGACCAGCCGTTCGCAAGTCCGCTGCCCCCCCCCACATTTTCTCATGCGTCCTCCTCCTGACTGACTACAGCTGGTTTTTACATGCCAGCACTGGCCATTTATTGTCACGGGGCAGGTGTCTGACACCTTCGCCCTCTTCCGAAGCTCGTGGCGATGTTTTCCTAAATGGACTTCCTCCCCGCGCTGATGCTCCCCGTAAAATGATCCGATCATGTGAAACGTAAGACTCATGTTATGATGGTTCTCAGAAAGGCCCCATCTAGCGCTCAGTTAGCCAGTCTGCTTCAGTGTTTACTCACACACACACAGACACACAGACACACACACAGCAGCTCCTTCTGCTGGCCCTGGGAACCAGGAAGCACCACTCCTTCCATGCCTCCCTGCCCCCCCCCCCTCTCTCCTGTTTCATGTTCCCAGATGACAGAGACATGGTGATAAACAGCCAAACCTTAGGCACATCGGCAGCCAGGTGACAATGAAGGCCTCTGACGGACAGGTGAAGTCAGTCGGAGGGAGGAGACGCCCCTGGGAAGCAGAGCTCGTGAAGTAGCTCGAGTTTCCCGCTCCCAATGCCTCTCCCAGGTGAGCTCCTTCCCACGCGGCCGGCGGCCAATGGCGGGCCTGTAACCAACACCGGCGGGGGAAGCCGGGGCTCTGATGTCATCGCCGCTCTGGGTTCTCTTCAGTCTCCTCCACGGTGTCCCGCTCTTCTGGGAAAAACCACTTCTGAAAGACTTTGCGACTTGACTTACAGTGAACACAATCAAACAGAGGGCCTGGGCCGGGGCTCAGAAAGGCTCATTAAGGGCCGTGAAACTGAAGCCGGCCTCGTGGAACAAAACAAACCCCGGGCTTGGGCCGGGGGGGGGGGGGGGGGGGGGGGTGGTACAGTGATCCAATTGTGTTTGTTGAGGCCTTGATTAATCATGTCATAGGGGTGTAATGCACTGCACTCCCCCCCAATGCTCAGAGTTCTTCCCGTTAAACCAAACCTGTCAGTGAGGAAACGCAGAGAAACTCTTCCACCAACACTCTGTTCACCCCCCCTCAGGGACCTGATATGCCCCCCCTCGGTAGTCATCCTGCGGTGAATGCTGACAAACGGCCGGACCCTTCCTCCGTCAGCCATGACAGACGCCTCGCTGTTTTGTAAAACATGTGGGGAAACAATGGGATTGTGGGTAGCCGTCGTGGGGGGGTGGGGCTTCCAGCTCGATGGGTGCAGGGGGGTGGGGGGACCCTAACTATGGCCAGAAGATGCCGGATTCGCTGCCTACATCAGGGAGAAAGACACTTATGTTTGGGTGGAGAGACAATCTATCAGAGTACAGCACAGAAGCATCTTTGAGAGAATCTTCACAGTGGAACTTTGTATAGCAGGTAGCAGTAATACACACACACACACACACACACACACACACACACCAGGCAGCCATGCAAAGGGCTGCGAGCATGATGCCACAGAGCAATCTGCGGGCTTTGCTGGCTCTTGGGTCAGCATCAGCTTCAACAATGGAAAGGATGCCGTCATACTGCGACGGAAAAAGCAGACAGGTCAGTGCTGCACAGCTCTGCATGGGACAGGGGGACCTGCAGATCTCTCTTAGAGCGGATACTGCGCCATGGGCCAGCGTGTGGCTAGGCTAGGCTAGGTTAGGCTAAGCTAGGCTAGGACGCCGGGCCCGTGACGGGAAGGTCACTGGCTTCAATCCCAGGGCTGGCAGAGTGATGGCACTGTTGTGGCCCTGTGTAAGACCCTTAACCCTGAATGATCCCAGCCCATAGCTCACCCTGCTCTCAACTACAAATTCACTTTGGATAAATGCAACTGCTAAACAAACAGTAAGGTAATCATCCTCAATAAATAAGATGTTTTTCATCTGTATCATAGTAATTCTAAATAGTAATTATTGTATTCATTCTGATAATTTGCAATAGGAGATGCTGCAATATTTTGATGTCATCTTGAAGGGGGGTGAACTCTTTACCCGAGAAAAGAGTTTGGGACCAGTTGTGGTGCAGGGGGAGCCGGTTCACGCCATTTTTGGTGGTTTGAACGGGTCAGAACGATAATTTGCCATGTAGTCATAGGTGAATTTCACGGAAAACAAGTGGGGTGGGTGGAGGGGATCCTGTGACATGTGGCATGTGGGGGGAAGCCGGACAAGGTGACACCCCCCATCCCAATGACATCATGCACACGTACCGCCCCGCGCGGCTCCCGGGGCACCCGAGAGGAAGACTCCCGGAGTGAATGCCCCCCCCGTCACCCCCACAGATATTCACTTTGCTGTGATTGTTTAGCAGACTTTTGCTTTCCTTGACCTTGCAGGGATTTCTCAATTTCTGCGGGGCACTACGTTACTGGATTTTCTCTAAATACTCTTTGGTTACATACGCGGGGACACAGTACATTATGTGTATACCATAAACATGCTCCCTGCTTTTCAGTCACACAAAAAGAATTTTAGATATAGCTGTCAGTTATAGTTCCTAGTTCCGGTCCTGGTGGGCCAGCCTGCAACACAGTTTGCAGATTTCCATGCTCAAACACACCTCCTAAGCCTGGCAATTAGCTGGTGAGCTGAATAAGGTGTGTTTGTACTGGGAAATCTGAAAACTGTGGTTCAGACTGGCCCTTCAAGACTAGAATTTGTGGAAGCCTGCTTTAGAGATAAAGCTAACACTATTTCGCTAACTGCCATTAAAGAAGTTAACACGAGGGGGCAGTACTGCGGCTCACTCATTCATGTGCATTTTTCTGCCAGTAAATTACCAACATTGCAAGGTTGAACATAAAACAGGGTCCTTGTGCAATGCAGTGCCAGAGAAACATTCACTGCCTCCTGAGATCTTTTGGTACATTGCTGCCTTTTGAAATCTGGCAGTAATTTTTGGAGGATTTGCAAGAACAAAACAAGATCATATAAGACCATTAAGTCTTTGGGGAGAGTTTAATGGAAAGCCATACTATTTAAGTGGAACTGCATTTTAGATTTTGGTTTTAGGTTTTGTTTAAATTAATTGCACCTTGTCGATCTTTTAAAAAATGGAATTCCAGGAACTGCAATCAGTATGGATTATACAAAAACCTCAATAATGATAGAGTAGCTTCAAAAGAAATATTTCATGTAACTTTATTATATTATAATAGATAAATACTGTTATGCAGACAGATACCAAAAAATATACCTCACAGCTGAACATCACATGAGTAATCCTATGAAATGCGCCTGCTGACTGTTGAGTAAATTAAAACGTGAATTTTTCTTTATTTATAATATTTTTTTTATAATAAATCATCTCGATTTAATCATTAACTTAAGGATTCAGTTGAGGGTCCCTAAATTACCGTATGAAACTGCCAGAGAGCTCATCTATATAACAGATACCACATGCACCTTACTTGGTTCAAAAATATGTTATACGTTATGGGAAAAAAATGCATTATTTGAGAAATCTGTGCCATGCTACATAAAAATATTTATGTGAGAATTTGTGGACATACCGTTGGAATAGCAGAATGATAATTAATTTTTTTCCTCTCCCTTAAATTTCACCCTGTCTCATAACAAACCCACTGGACGCTGATCAAAACCGAAAATTAGAAATTCAAATCTCCTCAGTGGCATCTCTGCTCCATTTGCTGGGGGCTTTTGTCCCTAAATCAGATGGCCCGCCGTGTACGGGATGTGAGCCTTATCTCCTAAATTAAAAGCCACTGTGGCTCCATCTTCTTGGAGCGATTCTGCCTCGGGAAACTGACTTGCGACCTGCTCCTAATCCCGGCTCGGAGTGACAGCACTTGCCGACCTCGGGAAGGGCTCATGCAGCTATTACAAGCATCTCCCTCTCTGTGGCACTCCGGATTATTCAAGATTATGTTGTAATTCCTTTAATCCCCATTGCATTAAAATTTCGGTCTAAATGCTGAACAGTGGAGGACCACTCAGTGCCAGGCATGATTGGAGGTTAATATGAGGCTGGACAGCTGTCAGCTTTTCCCGTCTGAATGCAAAAAGAGTAATAATAATTATAATTAACATTATTATTATCACCATTAATATTACGTTTATTATTATTATTACTACTACCAGTTATTCTCTTTCTCAGAATGCCTGGGGTTTGAGATGGTCTTGCTCTTTTAGCTAGTTTTTTGACCAACACTGGTAGGTGGTCAGTCAGTATAAATGGCTGAGAGCAGGTCGTTAGGGACCACGGGCTCGTTATCCTAACTCCGGCCTCCTTGGCTCCGAAAGAGAGTGTGCTTTCCACATCCTAACGAACGGACTTCACCATGACTGCTCCAGGACAGCATACATAAATTAAGTTACTTTGGAGGGTCTTAAATTAAAATGTCAGCTACTGAACTCCCCTTAAGTCCCTCTTTTTTAATTTTTAAAAGTAACTGTTATGTGCTAATTTCCCCAGAAGCCGTCATTCAGTCTGCAGGGTACAGTGAGCTTGAGCCAGGAATATCCAGAAAATGACAAAATTCACACCACGATTCCTGACGGGCAGCCTACACGCGACACGCCAGCCCACCCTGAACCCTGACGGGCAGCCTACACGTGACACGCCAGCCCACCCTGAACCCTGACGGGCAGCCTACACGTGACACGCCAGCCCACCCTGAACCCTGACGGGCAGCCTACACGCGACATGCCACCCCACCCTGAACCCTGACGGGCAGCCTACACGCGACACACCACCCAGCCTGAACGCTGACGGGCAGCCTACACGCGACATGCCGCCCAGCCTGAACCCTGACGGTCAGCCTACATGCGACACGCCAGCCCACCCTGAACCCTGACGGGCAGCCTACATGCGACACGCCAGCCCACCCTGAACCCTGACGGGCAGCCTACATGCGACATGCCGCCCAGCCTGAACCCTGAAGGGCAGCCTACATGCGACATGCCGCCCACCCTGAACCCTGACGGGCAGCCTACATGCGACATGCCGCCCAGCCTGAACCCTGATGGGCACATGACACACCGGCCCGACACACCAGGGCTTGCCCTGGAATGTTGAGTCGAATGGCCATCCTGGCCCGTGACCTTCCACCACGAGACATCTTAGCTCGCGCGGACCAGCCGGATAGCGGCTCCAGTAATGGTGCTGCTGCTGCTGGCTTCCGCCCCGCTGGGCTTCCCCCAGCACGGATTCTGCTGGACGACGCCAAGGCAGGGATGGGCTTCCTGCACCCTGGCCTCCATCTGGCCCGCTATCCGTACGGACATGCCTTGGCTCGCCGGCGCTCTCGGTCCCATACCATCCACAGCCAAATATACATTCTTGGACGTGAGGCGTGCGCTGGCGGTTTGTGCATTTGCCAAAAAGGGCGTTTATGTTGCCCGTAGTTCTGCTGGCGTGTTTTCTGCGCAATTTATACTTTAAAATTAGAGAAAGGACCTATAATGTGCTTTTTAAGTCATCAGGTGGTGGAATGATGCATAAATAGCAAAGATAATGTGTAAAAAAAAATGCGTAAAAAAATCTGACGTATATAGGACACACACAGCGGCGGTCAGGAAGATATGTCAATGAGAGATGAAGAGTAAGATTGTTAGGTACGGAAGCTTTTTTTCTTTATGAGTCTTTCCTAAGCAAATTGCTGACCTTTTCTGGGGACGCGATTTTAAAGAACAAACACATCATTCGAAAAAGTCGAAATATTCCTTCAGGACGTGTGACGTTTGGACGGAGCGCTGGGCGCGCGGCAGATGGCGAGCGCACACAGGCTGCCTCGGCTCGCAGTTCAGATCCTCAGCGCGGCCTCGCTCTTCCCACTTCCAAAATGTCAGAGTCCGATTGCTCTTCCATTTGTGAGGCTCGTCGGCCACCAGGAACGCCACGAGAGCCATTAGCATTTTTTCGCGAGCTTGGCTTAACAGCAAGTCCCCATTTGGCCTCCATTATTGAATAAGCAGGCCGTCCTGAATGCCTGACTGAAAAGAGAAATCTATAGAAAAGTAGGAGGCAGAGTGGATCGAGGGGGGGGGGGGGCGGAGGTGTTACGTTCTTGTTAATAAGCAGCCAGTAAAAGATAATCCTGACGCCTTTAACAATGTCACACACCAACCTGTAATCGTGTGCCTGTAATCATCATTTAGGTTTTCTTTTTTTTTTTTAAACAAAAAAACTAACGTGCAATAAAAAGCAAGATTTTTAGCCATTAGCATGATAGGAACAGAATGAAAAGTGTAATCTGTGGATTTCCCTACATGTGGTGCCAGTAACAACACCGTGTCAGGGGAATGGAGGCTATGGGTTTGGTTTAAGGACCTCTGCCCCCGTGACCAACACTTGTTACCTAGTTGTTAACCCCCCGGCCATCCCTGAAAGAGGGCGATCCACTCCTAGAGTGAGAGGGCAGAGCCTTCAGTACGTAGCCTATCACAAAACGGGCCACTCAGACCCGGGTGCTGTCCATCGGACGTGAAGGGCTGTCACCTGGACCCAGGATCTGCTGCTCGAGCGTCCTCTGTGTCTGAGGTGCCAATAAGATGTCCCACCCCCCAGAGGGAGGGGGTGTGGCCATGGCAGGATGTGAGGCATTCACATTTAACCCATGACGCACTGAGCCCCCATAGCCAACTGGGCAATGCAACGAGTGCGCTGCCTCTGATGTTGCGACATCACTCGCAGACAAGCATCCAAGTTGCACGTGTGACTAATGCGCTCGAAGCAAATTAGCATAATGAGTGGAATCACGCTGGGGGTCCCCTCTGGCCGAGCATTACGTACAGCATGTATAGACCGAGTCCATAGGTGCCAATACGTCTGCACTATACTGCATCCAGGGTTTGCATGCATGGCGAGCACGGCGTCTGCCGCGCCAGCGAGATCCCCGTCCAAGGCGCATGCATAGCACACATATGCCAGCAGCGAGAGCCGCCCCGCTGTTTTAAAATCCTTGGCTCGGTGGAGCCGGCACCGGCGGCCGGCACAGCCCCACTCCGGCGGAGACGTGCTTTCGGCGTTTACTCTCCTCTGGCCGCGAGCCGCAAACATACTTCTCACCACACGTGTGCGACCAAAATAAGCAGAGAATACTGAGAAAGGCGAGGCGACTTGGGCCGGATCCACCAGCAGCGTCTCATGCGCAAAAGAACACAGAAGCAGTGTGATAAACTCACGACAGGAAGCTTTGGGAAAGCAATGGAGCACTCCACGAGCACGGCACCGGGGCACGACGGCACCGGGGCAGGCGGGCAGGCGGGCGGGCAGGCGGGCGGGTGGGAGGGCGGGTGCACTTCCTTACCTGAAAGACGTGTTTCCGACTCGACTTCTCCGTCGTCCAGCCAACGAGAGCCCCGCAGAGGTCCACTGTCTCCGGCTTGCTTCCCTGTTTCTGGAGACAGGAAAACAGACCCTGTTCCTGTCTGCAGAAATGCCGGACCTCGGTGGATTTTGAGATGTGACAAAAAAAAAAAAGAAAAATGCAGCGACTGCCTGACAGTGATTAACAGAGGGGGAATCCGGAAGAAAAATTTGTTACAAAAAATAAATAAATACATTTATGAAGCTATCTTTATTTATTATGCTATATTTGCTATTAAAGTCTCTTTTTTTTCTTATGAAACAACAGTGTTTACTTGTGATTCTCTCACACATGGCACCTTTTCAAGTGTAAGATCTGTGAAAAATAACATAAGATAAAATGTAAATAATATGTTTAGAAATTTGTTCAAATAAAAATGTGCCATCCTGAGGTCAAGCTGTGGACCGAACCGATTACAGGGAGACAGAAACGCAGGATAAACTGGACGGACTCTCCTAGTGCGAAATGGTTCATAATCGAGGAGAATCGGTGGAATAAAAGCACGCTTTGCCTGATCACCATCGGCAGGATAGTGGGGGATTTCCACTTCAGAGGCCTTTTTGCATCACTGATGAGGGGCTGGTAAGGTGCGGGGGAGGATGTGAGGCAAGGCTGAGCGAATTTCGGACTTTCAGAACAAAAGCAAGCTGGAGCCGATGGAGACGTGTGATGCGTAGACGGTTACGGTGGCCCGGTCAGTGACGGCTCCGTGTCATACGAGGAGCCCATTTGGAGGGCATTTCATGGCAGCTCGCAGAGGTATCCGAGAGCCACCAATCCGCAGCAGCGCCGGGCCGCGGTAATCCCGGTGGGAAAGCGGTGTCGGATTCCGTGCACGCTTCTGTGCAATAACTCGGGGGGGGGGGGGCGCTTCATAAATCCAGGTGGATGCGGGTGGCAGGAGACACATGTACGTGTGCTGCAGTACATGCATGAGATGGCATGTGGGAATACTCCCGGCGTACAGGTCATCAAATGCCTTACATACCGCTCAGCTTTCAAAATCTACGAGGAAAGATGCTTTTTAGAAGCTTCACGTATCTTTGCCTGGTGTCAGATTCCCGCTCGGCTATGCCGGAACCACACGCGGCACTCCAGTCCGCACCCACCCCCCCCTGCTTCAAACCGGGGCCGAGACCCAACCTCCCATCCACCAGCAGCAGAGTCCCAATTAGGGTGAAGCAGAAAATATTTGCCATTATGAAATGTTTTACAAAAAGCAGTTCCTAGTGACCCCCACCACACACACACACTCTCGAGGGCACCGCAGTCCTCCCTCCTGGAGATATAATTAACAATGCCTCAAAGTTAGCAGTATCCCTGCGGTACCAGCGCGGAATGCTCATAGGGGCCAGTGAGGTCACAGCCCACATGATGGGGATGTGTCAGCATGCACGGGAACAGCCAGTGGGGGGGTGGGCTCGTTCCCAGGCTTATCTGCCTACCACTTGATAAGCATAAAGTATGGCTTGTCATTGCTGGCGGGGGGCACCACTCCAGGACGAGTGGGAGAGTATTTGGGGCCAGTGCGCATTTCATGCTGCCGGGCCCTATAATGAACAAGGCTAAGAGGGAGTCTAAACATCTGCCTGGCGGAGGCCTCATTACCATCAGGCATGGAGGGCCTTTGATGGCTGTCCTCTGCTTCATTAAAAGTGGCCCAGGACCTTCCTGAGGACTCTTCATTCCTGACAGAGTCATACCCTAGGTGCGCGGGGGGGGATTACGGGCGCTAGCTAAATATCGGGCCCGCGCCGGTAAACAGTCCGGCTCCTCACTGCTCGTGTCCGTCTCCCTCCCAAAGCTGGCCCGGATACGGCGGTCGGCAGGAAAGGACCACACTTTCATCTGTCGTCTCCGCTTGGAGGAGAGCGCTACCAAGCTGGCTCCGCCGACGTGTTTTTCACAGTTATGTCAGACGATTGTTACATTTCAGCCGAAAATTTAAATCTTACATGTAAAAACACATGAAATTATCCGTCGTCCAACTGCTTACCCAGTTCAGGGTAGCTGGGCCATGAAAACATGTGAAGTATAATAATACTAATGCTAAAATTACTGAAAACAAACAAATCGATGCTAATGCTCAAATTAAATACCGGAAAATGCAAATAAATAATTTATTTATCCAAAGGTATTCGCATATTCAACGGTGCTGGAGTCGTAGCTCCTTATAATGTGACACTATACTTCCTGCCACAAGAATTTCCCACCTGAACAATGGTAGCTAAATCATTTTCACAACATTATCGTTAGCGAATGTCACATATTGATCTGCAGCGGGCGACGAAAGAAGACTCTTCCCATTTCATGAGCAGGGAAGTGGGCCGGACCGTCCCGAGGCCTGTTTACAAGTCCGGATGACGGGGGTGTGCCAGGGAGGCGGGCCGACACGCACCAGCCGCCCGCCCGCCTGCTTTTCTCACTTTCTGGAAATCGCTGGCTAATTGTAACGGATCTTGCAGAGAGCCTATCGACCAGACACACGCAGCGAGCGCACACGCCCCCCCCTCGCGAAGGCTTCCTGGCAGACGCCTGGCCACCCCTCCCCCGACGGACGCCTCTCTGTCTGTTTTGTGGAGTTTTCTTGGCGGGTAAAAGCTGTCGACGGGCCTCACGACTCCTGCGGAGTTAACCCCGGGAATGCTGTGCGGGTCCCAGCCTCACCTTTGACACACGCGCTTGGCACTCGGCCATGCTGTCTCCTCCCTCAAGAGGGATGTGGTAGGGGCCATGAAAGGACGCCCCCTAGGGGTTATGGACAGTGACGCACGCTCGCCGTGTACCTTCCCCGTCGCCTGTCAGTGTTGGCAGGCCGGGCCCGGGCCTGACAGCTTCCACGCGGGGAGGGGTCGCGTTGTCAGGCAGCAGTACCCCGTCCCCCGGCTGCCCCCGCACGCGTCATTCCTTGTCATTTCAGACAGCTTGACGGCATGCCCCTTCCCCCCCCCCCCCGCTGCAAGGTGCCCGCACTGCCTCCCTGGCTTAGCGTCTGTTTGAAACAGGGAATGTGAGTACCCCCCCCCCCCCCCCCCCCCCCCCCCGCGCCCGCTCCCCCCCCCCCCCGCCCCCCCCCCCCCGCCCCTGCCGCCAGGACCCAAGAGCCCCAACACAGCAGGGACCGGACGAC
>JAODKM010000034.1:2750471-2781386 GCA_026780845.1 Petrocephalus sullivani
TGCTGAGTACAGTACAGTCTGTTACAGGTTAAGTACAGTTATTGAGGATAGTACAGTCTCTTACAGGTTGTTGAGTACAGTTATTGAGGACAGTATGGTCTCTTACAGGCTGCTGAGTACAGTACAGTCTGTTACAGGTTAAGTACAGTTATTGAGGATAGTACAGTCTCTTACAGGTTGTTGAGTATGGTTCATTCAGTCGACTTTGGAGAAGCATGAACAATAAGGATGGGACTCTGACAAACGGGTCACACACATAATTAGCCAGAAAGCAATGGTGGAAACGTTAGCTGCACTTAATAATGACAGCAACCACAACATTTCATTTGTTGCCAATCATCCATCACTTTGAAGGTCTGGGGGTGGGGGGTTAATACATAAATCAGCCTGAATGCTAACAAGGTTGGAGCATCTGACACAAGACTGGGAATATTTGATTGCATGAAGGTGGTATTCTTTCTGGTAAGCACTTATTTCAGTTTCATATTTTAATTTCCCTTTTTTGCTACACACACATAACATTAAACTTCATTCTTCTTCCTTTCACGCCTCATGAAGACCTTCCTTAAGAAAAGACTACTCTCTGGGAAAGCACGACTTTTATCCGCATCTTAGAAAGATGGATTAGCCAGGCTTTGGGTGGAGCTCTGTGATTAGCAGAATCACTGTCCACGTCCTCTCAGATGGGTCAAGCAGTTCCCTGCTCCAAGGAATCGGTGTATCTCTGCCGAACCACTAAACAATACACACACTTTCCAAAGCAATGTCAAACCTTCTGGTGACATGTTGTATATCTTCAAACATTTTTGTTTTAACTTCTGAAGAAAGGCCACTGTCTTACACCTACTAACTCAACAAAGAACAATATGCACAGCATTCAAAGAAAAGGTCCAATTTTAATATTAATAATTTTTTTTTTTCTTTTAACACAGCAGACATGTTCTTGCATTTTTTGTCTTTGTTCATTTAAACAGAAGTTTAGTTTTTGGACAGAAAAATAAAACAAATGAAAAAAATTTATTTCTAAAATATTCTCCTTGGCAGAGGGAGGAAGAATATGCTAGTAGGTTGTATTGGCACAAATAGTGGTAGAAACATGGTATCAAAAGCTAGGGGCTGAGGTTCCCGATTGCCATGGCGCAATTTGTTTGTGAGTAACTGCGGTTGTCTGAAGGGCCCATTAACTTTGCCCTCTGGTATCCCTAGTGACTGTCAAACAGTGAGGTGTGAGATAAGCTCAAGGGCTAAGGTGCTTAATGCAATTCAGCCAGTGCTAATCCAGGAGTGTTCAGGAGTCCAGGACAGGGACATGTCTACGTCAGATTCCGCTCGGGACGTAACATCCACACGGCAGTTTAATATCACTGAGATGAGCCCGAAACCCCAGGGCAGAGAAACGAGGGATGCATCTGGTACGAGTGCAGCCGCTTTTCAGATGCGTGTTTAGTCTCGTTTGGAAGGATGGCACGGACCCGGCTGACGGCAGTTCGGCCTCGCTGGTGTCAGAGGCCATACACCGCACTCGGGCCCAGAACGTGGAGACGCCCGCGGTTTAGCAACCTGGCACGCCTCACCAATCGATACGTTCTGAAAACACCCACGGATCCGGCCCGCTGCCTGCGTACGGACCAGCTAACCCCGGGACACCAATTAACGATTAGGAGCTGGCTGCAGAAATCAGCATGGAAAAGGCGCTGGGGTCGGCCAGTGTCGTTTTTCCCTTCCTCAGTGCTTCCTGGAGTGTAAAGTCAGCCAGCCCGCCAGATTCCGATTCCAACAAAAGCGGTCGGCGTATCCCAGAATTCCTCACTTCCTCATGTTTATTAGGCTCTCACCAAATGATACCACCAGCCAGTGCTGTGACACACAGGCCTCCCTTCTGTATTCTGTGTTACTTTTTCTTTCACTATGATGAAGTATCGAGACCTAGAAAATGAAACGAGACGCACAAACGTCGACGGACCCTATCGCTAAGTGATTCTAATTTTGAACTGCACATTATACCGCTTGAGCCCAACCCTACCTGACATGCACGCAATAAAGAAAAACCAAAGTCAGATTTTGTCTGACTTTCGATGGAAAGAACACAAGATAAACAGTGTGCCTCAAACGCCTGCCTTTGTTGTTGTATATCTGTGCAGTCAGAAATAAAAACAGACGCGCACGCAGGCACACATGTAAATCGTGCAGTGTTCCAGCAGCTGGGCCAGGGCGCGCTCATTACTTTTAAGGGAGGTTAATCCATTTAGCTTTCGCATATTGATATGCCAATTACACCTAATTGCCAAAGAGGCATCTGTCAAGGTAACAGTGCATACACGCACGCCAGAGCATTAGGACCATCCCTACATGTAACAGAGTAGGTGTTAATTGGTATCTGAGTGGTTCGGGCCACTGAGGTGTATAATGCTGTGGGCTGATGGATCACTTGCAATTCCTCTCTGTTATTCCATCTGCGGCCTCATGCTGGGATGTTTTCGAGCATCTCCCAAAAATAGGATGGGGGACCGAGAATGTGTGCACGTGCGTTTGCATGTCTCAGCCACCGGCTCGGATTCGCTCAGCCAGGAGCACACGCGCTGTTCATCCTCAGCTGCCTCAAGCGATGCCATTCAGATAAACTGTGTGTGTGGGAATCTGTAGGTATTACCGTCATCACTCATTATAAACGGCTCAGAGAGATGCGCGAGACAAATCGCACGAGCGACAGGATATGATGCGGGGAAACCACTTGAGAGACTTGAGGGTAAAATCATCATGACCTACATTCAAGAGAATCGATATTCCTCTGCTCATTCTCATCAGTGATATCTGAGATATTTTCACCCATATACAACGCTATTATTTCTCATTAATTAGCGTCACAAACTCAGTTGCATAAAAGATCGTCTTCGGTACTTTAAACATGGCATGACACTTTGCCTTGGACTGGAACCATCACAGAAATCGACCCGAACCTTTGACCCTCTGGTCGTAAGCCCCTGTCCCCCTGGCCTGAGCTGAGGCTCCAAAGCACCTCGGTCCCTATGGAGTAAGAGGAACCACAGCAAACCAGAGCATGGTCCAACCTGCTTTGCAAGGCTGAGGTACTTACAGGATTCTGGGACATCGCAGGGTCCGGTATGACCATTGACCTGGTCTGGCTCAGTCGCTCTCCTGTGTTACCTGAGCTTTTAATCCTCATCTGGACCGGCCCGGGGGCCTGGACAGGGAGGGGCACCATGGGTTTCTTTGGGACATTTTGGATGTTCGTTATTCTGTTTTGGAGACAGACAGAGTAAATAGATTGAAGCCCAGAACAGCTTTGGTATGCTAACATATTTGATCTCACTTGTAGCTCATGGGCAATTCTGAGATGACACAGCAGCCTTTGAAGGTTCTGCATATAAAGAATTTGCAACCTTAATTCATAGTAAGAGTAACACACTGGAATATAATATAGATAAATATGAGGTATGGCTGTTTTCAATGTGAGGCGCATTTTAACCGTTCAAAATGAAGCTTAAAGAAAGCATGGATTCTTATATAGCTGGAAATTCTCAGTATTCCCCAGCAGAGGGTGATAAATCTGCAGCTGTGAATGCATGCATTTTATGCATTACGTAGCATTTTTAGCCAATATTTTTTATAGTTTCAAATATAAGCACCAGAATGTTAATGTGCAATGAAACATGAAATGAAATGAAACAATTAATTGCATATTATACTTGGACTGTTCCTGGAATTTGTATAGACTGCTCATTCAAAGTGAACAAAATGAGATTTGATCAATACTTTTTGTTCTACTTTGTCAAATTTTTTTAAGTATGATGTGAAAACATTAAGAATAAATGTGAAAATATCTAAAATTCTAAGAAAATTACACATATTATTTTTAAGTTGTGATGCTGATGTTTCCAGTGGCTACTTGGGTCATTTAGGCTCTAAAAGCAAACCTCCATGTTAAGTGACACATATAGCACAGCGCTAAGAAGCTGCTAGCGGTTAAAAAGCTCCCAAGTTTTATCATTGACACTCATCTAAGTTGAACTCTCTGGCTGGACATGGTGCACCACTACTGGGGGTGGCATTTGCCGACCCGTGATGGACGGCCAGCCATTGGCCGCTGTCTCTTCACAGTGAGCCTCACACGTGGAGCGTGAGACGCAGAGCTGAGCCAGAATTGTGGGCTGCGACGTCAGATCATGCACCGTGGAGTGAAAAACTGTCACACGGCCACATCGGCTTTGGCTACAAATCCGCATCCGTGATCGTCCATCACTCGCCACTGCTAAACATCATCGTCATCGGGAACGGATGCCAGGATCCAGACCTCCTCCACTAAACATGCTACGACGCTTCTATTCAATGTAATCCCTGCATACGATCATTTTCAGAGCCTCTGAGAAGAAACAGTTCTTGTGCAAGAGGAAGACAACTCAACCACCGAAAGAGAGATTCATTAAAGTCGCGTAGATGCTCTTGAAAACAGAGCTGTCGAAAGTAAACCGAAGTCACATAACAGGATTATTTCTGCTGTCTTCTCATTTTTTTGTCCCTATACAGTGTAGCAAAATCTGCCATTCACAGACAACCTATTAGAGATTACCAATTACAGATCTATGAAAACAACTCATGATGATTGCTGATATTATTTTCAGAAAACAGCCTGGAGGTATCAGTCTGATTTTGATTTTAATATGCCAGCTAGGTCCAGGGCCCACTTTGTCAATACAGGACATCCTGTGGGTATTTCCCATGATGTCGTTTCATGTAACGCATTTTCAAACACCACACCAAACGGACCCCAGCACATACGCACACATGATGCCCAACTTTGCCAGAAACCTCACTGTTCATGCTGCTTGCTCCCAGACCTCTGAGAATTGAAGGGTACGTAAGAATCCTTACCTGGTGCTCGCCATTCGTCCTGTCAATTAATCTGACGGCAATCTTGAACGAAAAAAAAAGAGCTTCCGCGACACAGGAAGTGAGTGCCGTAACATGGCGTCTTCAGCCTCTGCCCTATGCAGTGCGCAGTGCTGCAAAATGTCTGTTTTCATGTTTCGAACCTGCAGCCTCACCACTTCCTGGAAACACGCTGCTTGTACAGAAATAGCACATCTGCAACGGTCCTATACTGCTATTGAAATCCATTGCAGCAAACTTTAGAAATAATCAATAGCACTCAGTTCCACTCAAAATAAGAAGTTGCAATACATCTACTCTGAAATACAGGAGGCTTGGCCAGATGGATGAAAGCAGCCGGGTAGCTGCTTCTCCTTTTCGAGTCTGTTTTTAGTAATCATTCATTTCAAAACGCCTTCATCCACCAGCAAACTCTACTAGACAACACTGCTCGGGGTTCATTGACTGCTCTTAATGTTACATTTGAATAGTTGCGTTATTGAGTTCTTAAGTTCTGACTTTGCTTGGAAGATGTTGTGTCATCCTCCTATACTCCTTACACTCAAACCTGGGCATTCAGGCGACTCCCTGACAGCAGGAATGTTTGTAACGTAACGTATTTACCTCACTTGTATGTCAGTTTGGACTGAAGTACTTTCTAAATGCGTTAAAGGTAAGGTTAGGGCACACAAGGCAGGTTAGGTAGACATTTTGCTCATCAGCTTTCTTTATAAACGATCTAAAGGGGAAGGAGGAGGCAACACAAACAGCAGATAATATGTGTATAACGGGGGCGTTGCTTTTACGAGGATTTCGCAATGCATGAGGTTAAGGCTTGAGTAAGGAGTTTAGAACAGGATATGACATCAGGACAGTTTTTAGTTGGAGGGCTGGTGGTGGTGAAGGGGTGAAATAAAATAATAATAACAAAATAAAAAGAGCTCCAGTATTCTACTAGAAAGATTTTTCAAAATAATAATGTGTGTAGTGACAGCTGAGCAGGTTCCTGTAGCGTACGCTGGGATTAGCTACCTATTTAAGCAATAAAATACTCATCTTACTACATGCTGTATTTTAAATCTCACTCCAACTCTGCATGGAAAGAATCATTCTGAGGCTAAGTATAAGTTCACATCGACGGTAACACTAAGATCTGAGATATCCAGGCCTGAGCGACGTACACACACAGACTAACGATATCACGTCTTTCTGTGGGACTGTGTAAGCGAGGTGCACACGTCTGTAAGCGCGGTGCACACACCTGTAAGTGAGGTGCACACGTCTGTAAGCGCGGTGCATACACGTCTGTAAGCGAGGTGCACACACGTCTGTAAGCGTGGTGCACACGTCTGTAAGTGAGGTGCACACGTCTGTAAGCGCGGTGCACACACGTCTGTAAGCGAGGTGCACACACGTCTGTAAGCGTGGTGCACACGTCTGTAAGCGTGGTGCACACGTCTGTAAGCGCGGTGCACACACCTGTAAGCGAGGCTTTGGGGCAGCCAGTGCAATACAACATGAAAAGCAGATTCATCAGAGACCTGCCTGCAAAATAGCTTTCGGTTTTTCCCACTAGAATCTGAATATGGACATTAAAAACTCATCACCGTATGGATTGCCTGTTCTATTTCCTCACTTGCTTTGGGATTCCCAGTTAATTTAGCTAATTTCAGTTTTTATTACCATCGCTATGGACATATTGACCTGGCAATAGAGACTACTTTTTACGGTCCATTTTACAAACAGTTTTTAATATGGAATTTTCATTCTTATTTTGACTAACCCAGTTTTAGTGCCCAGGTTTGTTTATTACACCTGGGAGTCCACTTTTTCACCATCAAATCTTTCCTAATTAGTGAGATGACTTCTGTTGGTGATCAGGGCCTGGTTCTTCAGAAGTAATCTGACTGGATTTCGGCTATCGAATTGGATCAAATCTTGGTAATGGGTTGCTGAAACGAAAAAAAAAAGCATTCTGAAATTGGGTTAGATCACGTAATCTAGCGCTGGTTTTGATCTGGATCAAAGTTTTTTAGAAGAATTGGGATACTTTTGATCTAGAACATCAGGATTACTCTGATGCCAGCAGAAGGGTGGAATCGGGTACAAAATGGAATACAACTTTAAAATTGCTCAAAAATACAATATTTGCATCTTATATTCACTTATTAAACAGTATAAATGTTCACAATGAATTTGTGAATATTGTATATTTATTTTTATTCATTTCTTGTTGGTGACATAAGGGGTCTGACTGAAACTGAAAATAGGAGGCAGTTTTTGTATTATTTTATTGTGCCATTTGCCGTCTCTTGTAATAATGACACTTACTGTACAGCAGGCCCCACACTGGCTGTTTTTCACAAAGCAAGCACCTTACATTGTGATATGTAGTCCCAGTAAGGGGCAGGCAGGTAGTGTAGTGGTTAGGAACACAATCGCGTAATCGAAAGATTGCCAGTTCAAGTACCGCTGAGATGCCCTGAGCAAGGTACCATCCCTGAGCACTGCTCCCCAGGCGCTCACATAGCTGCCCCCAGCTGTCACAAAGCAGAGGACACATTTCATTGATTCATACTGTGTGTCAACAATGATGATTAATCACTTAAAATGCTGGTAATCCGGATCTGGTAATCTTGTATCTGGATCAGAGTGATCCAATGTTGCTTTGAAAAACCAGTTTCAAAAGTAAGATGGATTACCTAATCTGGATACCAAAGCTTTGGAAATCCCATTCGGGATCGAGCTGATCCAGATTAAACCTTTTGAACAACTGGGCACAGGAGATATTATTCAAAGTAAGGGTTTCATAGCTAAACACCCATAGTGGTAGTTGCCTAAAATATTTTTTTTTCCAGATTTTGCATGTTATGTCAATGTCAGTCATTGTTAAAAGAAAGTGGTTTGACAAACCAGTGCTACACAGGAAGATGGGAATCGACCGAATGACGTTTCCATAGTGAGTTTCCATGGCGAGAGAGAGGCCAAAGCCAGCATCTTCCCCTAAGAGCCCCCAGCAAATCAAGAGCATTCCAGCAAGCTCTGCTGTCAAGACCGACAGCCGGGCAAAAGCGTTTTTGTCGACTTGACAGGGAAGATCATTTCTGACAAGCCGCCTTCCATCAACCCAAACGGCTCCAACGATCTGGTGATGTATGCGGCAGGTCACGCCTATGGAAAGCCGAGAATGCTCCGAGATATTTCGGCTTAAAGACAGAAAACTCTCACTGTCACCAGCCACTCAGCAGTAAGCGGTGAGCAAAAAAGGAGCTTCACATGGGCGCTCATCTGAAGTCGGGGAAACGGAGAACGAGGGCAGCCGACGCTCACAATAATGGCACGAGCGTCAGACAAGTCCGTTCCCATTTGTAAAACGAAAGCACCTTAAAGCATAATGTAGTGGTTATCACCATCAACTATTATTCTTTTTTTATAACTGCAATTTTTGCTAAATGCAGCTCCACTGAGTGGACAGGAAGTAACATTTTGGTGGGTGCAGAAAGTGGCCTGAAACAGCCGCGTATTTCACAAGTTAAGACTGGTTGTCTTTCTTTTAGCATTAAGGTTGGCTAGAGTTACGTGAAACATGACTGATGTCATTATAAAAGGCAGATACAGCCAAGGCCCAATCAAGTCAAATCTGAAATTTCCTTGCATGGAGATTGACAAAAGAAAAAATTTCAGCTGAACAGTGGCAATTTGGCACGGGGATATTGTCTGCCGACAGGGTCTGCTGCATTGACTATGCATGAGTTAGGATTCCCCGGAGAGCGATTGCTGGCAGCAGACGTCCTACACAAATGTGCGCTTTGAAAGAAAGCTGCCATTTTAATCATTCTGATTCTGAAAATCATCTGTTTTCTTACAGAGGTATTTTAACAGTGACATACAAACGTCTGCATTGGTCGTCAGGACACAAGAGAACTGCTCACATGGTCTTCTTTCTTACCATTATTAATATTATTATTATTATTATTATTATTATGTTATAGTCATATCAGTGTTCCAGGTGGCCACATACACAGATGTGGCTCAGTCCGGGGGCGTCAGGGGAGGGGGTGGGGCACAGCTCCTTCCATCACAACAGCGCCCGCTATGGATGGTCGCGGCTAGAAGCTAAGGCCTCCCCCAGACTGAAGATGAAGCGGTGCACATCACGGAAGGAGTTGTAGAGCGGCACGGGGGCGACCCTCAGCACGTCGGGCTCCCTCATGTCGCACTGGAAGAGCGGAGAGGCCCAGAGGCGTGTCACTATCGTCACACTTAATACTGGGATCAGAATGCAGGTGCAGAGCGTACAGGCAAGCCGTTTTGGTGCAGGTGGTGGCATGAATCGTACGGCCAAACACACTGTCAAGGTAACAAGTACTAAACAACAAATCACATGAGAATAAGACAGATAAAAGGAATAAAGATGTGCCATTAATAGACAAACACATAGACGTTTAAATAAAGGCGAGAGAACCAGCCGTAGGGTGCAGATACGCTAATAACATCAGTAAGAGTGTGAAATACAGTGGGTGTCTGAATCATTCTCAGTTCTAACTCCATCATCTGAGTAAGTACAGGCAGTAAAAGCACTCCCCCTCCTCACCTGAACAGCTTTCACATACAGCAGAACCTCCCAAGACGACCGCGTCCCTCCACATACAGCAGAACCCCCCAAGACGACCGCGTCCCTCCACATACAGCAGAACCTCCCAAGACGACCGCGTCCCTCCACATACAGCAGAACCCCCCAAGACGACCGCGTCCCTCCACATACAGCAGAACCTCCCAAGACGACCGCGTCCCTCCACATAGAGCAGAACCAGCAGGCCCCCAAGACGATCTGACACTCTCACCCGCCAAAAGCACACAGCCCATCTGGCAGATTTGCAACATACTCAGTACTCAATTTTTACATTTTTTTACTGAAGTATTTACAGTTGTATTTATTTTCCATCTATTCCCTGCTCAGTGTGCAATTTGAAATTTTGGTCACACTTTCTATGAAGGTCTATAAGAATCTATGAATGCATTCATTACACATTATAATGCATCCATTAAGCATTTAAAGATTAGTAAAAAGGCAGTGACACTTTATAGTCATGTTTATTATGCTTTATGTATGCTCTCATCTATAATGCACTATAGACACCATCATAAGGCAGTACAAAGCTTCCTTAACCAGTTTAATCCCAAATGTTTAAATTCTTATACCGACCATTATAATACATTTTGAAAGTACCTATAGTGCTTTATAGATGAGAACTTTAAATTAAGTGTTACAGTAATTTTTTCTGGATATTTTGTTTTTATTGTTGCCTTTGAATCTATGCCTTGCTGTCTGACCATGGCAAACATCAGTAGATATATCCCGTTTCATAATCCTCCTCTGTAGGACAAAATCATATTAAACCTGATTTTGAGCCAAGAGGGGAGGCCTATAAGGCTACAGAGTGCCAAAGTCCCCCCAGAAGACACAAACACAGGCAGTTCATAAGCTGATGGGGGAGGGGGCGTAAAGCTGTACTCCGGTATAAAGATTTATTTAGCGATATCGCCATCGGTGACCAAAGCGTTTGCCCCATGGTGCTGTCTTACTTACCGATTTACACTTACAGTACAGGCACACACATCCTCCCAAGCCCCACACGGCTGTTACGGAGCCGATCTACACCATGAACGAAAGCGCTTTACACAGTCAGAAAATAGAAAGTGAGGGTGTTTCACAATGTGCATGCTTGACAGTACTTGTACCCATTTTACGTTATCTTCCATTTCCCAAGACCAGTTCCAATTCTAAGAACAGAAGTACAGAGGACTGTAAAAATCCCCAGATGTCATTCTGGCCTGTCCCAAATATGATGGATACATCGGTTACATCCTCGCCAAATGAGACCAATCCCATGATTCACTGCGGCCCACGTTCCTTCTTGGGAGGCAAGTTAATATGGCTGGTCATGCCTAGACAAAGTACAATCTTCGCTTTGTTTGTATTGAGAAATGCCCTAAGTGTCCGTGTTTGTTGTTAGGAGCTGCTTGTGTGTCTCTTTGGTTAACTGCACATCTCTCTCAACGTGCAACCTGAGATGTCCCCGGACAGCACTTCTCTCTGGCATCACATTTCCAGGGCCCAGTTTTGCCGTTTCTCTGGCCCCAGCCAAAAAGCCCCCCCCAGACCCCACTAAGATGTTTTGGAAATTAAATAAGTAACTATGAAGTCGAGTCCGAGTAACACTAGCTGGTTAGCAGAACAGGCTCTGTTTCCACGCCTCTGCAAAACGAATGGTGAGGATTGCTTCCTGATTGGTGGTTAGAGTGGGAGCTTATTCTCTGGCATGGCAAAGATGCAGAACTCACTGGACTGATCTACCAAACACAGCGGAACACCACTTCAGTTAGAAAAAGTAAAAGTGACCGATGTTTACTTAAAAGCTTAGCGATACTGCAGCTTCCTTCAAGCAATGTTGACTTTCCTCCATCTTTCAGTGTATTAATGTTATGTTTTCTTATTCTACTCTCATGTCTTGCAGAAGGTATGATGCTGGCTGAAAAAACTGTGTGGACCGGGGCATTGTAGGCTGGGTATAAGCAGGGACTCGGCGCGCAACTTCCTGTTCCGACAAAGCACAGAGATTTCCAGCAGAGGACGTCAGGACGGAGGGGGACTCACGGCGACCCCCCGCCTCTCCAGCTCCCTGAAGATTTTGGCGACGGGCACGGAGAAGGAGAGCGAGAGCTGGCAGCCGCGCTGGGCCGGGTCCGAGGGCGTCACGATGCGCACGCTGGCCCTGCGCGGGTCGGCCTCATCGCGGCTGAAGTTCCGCTTCAGGAGGTACTCCAGGTATCCCGTCAGGAGGACGGACTTCCTCCTCAGGGCCTGCATGCTGGTCTGGCTGAAGATCTGGAGGGAGCCATAAGGTCAAGAGGATCCTGGGTAGTAAGATCTGACAGTACAGGCAAACAGAACTGGGACAAAGAACGAGGGAAAGGAGCCTGATGATGGACCTTTGGGCACAGTTGGACGAATCCAAGATGAATAAATGGATGAATCTAAGAACTTGGAAATTCTTAGACCTCACCATACAGATATATTCATGCATTGTCAGAAAAAAGGGTACAGTTTTGCACCCCTAGGTACGAACAACATTAATGTACCCCCAATGGTACAAAAACATTCATCAGAGTACACTTCTATAACTTAAATTAGACTAAAAGGTATGTTTACCTACAGCTAGGGTAACAATTGGCATTGAGGGTACAGCCCCAGTGACAAGATTGTACCTTCAAAATGTACAAATTGGTGCTTTTTGTTCAGACAGTGGGGGAAAAAGGAGTGATGTTCTTCCACTGGGACCAAAGACAGAAACTATGACCTTTGTTCGTTTTGACATTTATAAGTCACATATCTGGCGGGCAGGTCAGCATAATGACTATAGAGGAGACGGTCCCACTCCCCTGGCCATCCTACTGTGTGAAGATCACGGAAATAGGATGCCACCTCATCAAAACGCATCCTGTAATGCAGAGCTCAGCTGTGCAGGGTCACCGTAGATACCCGGGTAACCTACCTCTAAACTGGCCTGCAGGGGGCACACAAGTAATATGGGCTGGTTGGACAGTCTGTATCCTCCAACACCAGGAAGCAGCTGCATCTCTACAGAGCATCATTAACATGGATTATTCAGTTTTCTTGTACTGTGAAGGCTCAAGTGAAGAAACACATATAATCAAAATTATGTGTGATCATGTCCAAAAGAAACAGAATAAAAATAAATGAAGGTAATCGTGATGACATGATTAAAGTGTTCTGTACTGGTCCATGTTATAGCACATATTCGCCAGAAGATGGCAGCATAGGCTAATGGGCATCAACAGTACTGGCATCTACTGTAGCTTAGCAATTCTAATACCAACATGGATGAACTGCTACCTGTTCAATGTTAGCTGCTTAGCTCATTCTTACAATTCGTGCAGCTGGTTATTTTGCCCTGGTAATGCAGGTTAGGTGCCCTGCTGAAGTTCTTCTCAGTTTAAAATGGCAGCCTGATGTTTATAAGGTAGTGTGCTTATACATTAGCCCCCTACTACCCACACACATCATACAGGAAATCGTAGCTGGTTACAGGGTACAGAGCTGAATCCTGCAGGTAAAATGACGGATCTGAATTAAAAGGTGCCTGCCCTCGAAGGGGGAAGATGACCATCCCTGTTATCAATGGAATTCACGACCCTGGATTAGAGTGGGATGTTTATAGGGGTTTGCTTAAGGCCTGCCAAATGGGCTCCAGGTCGCCCCCTTTAGGACAGGCCTTGCAGTGCATGAGCCTGAGTATGGACGACCTGCAGGGCTGTACCGTTATCCATCAGAAACCTGGTCTTCAGGTCGTGTCCCCACCAGCCCCAGAGCCTGCAGGAGAAAGGAGCGCGTGGAGCTTAAGGGGGCATGAAAGTCACGGGGCCACGGGGCTGAAGGGGGGGCACAAGGACAACACGGTCCCAGGGGAGAGTGCTACACCCAAGGCCCTTTCATCACTCTGTAAGAAGCCAATCAGCTTAGCCCCTAATGCCAAGCGTGGGGGGAGCGCACAGAACTGACCCTCCCAGCAGATCGCCATCGGTCCTCGAACCCACAGCTCCAGGGACCTCGTGCATCTCCGTTTAACATTGTCAGTGCGAAGATGGAATCCAATTTGGGAAATAATTAGTATGACAGGGTGCTGAGGCACCTTAGCCCACGGGCCCTCTGTGGGTGGGGGGGCTTCATACTCACGCCGGCCTGACGCTGCCCGCGTGCTTCTCGTGGATGAAAGCTCCGGCCAAGCCGCCCGCGCCGGAATTCAGGTACTGCAGACAGGAGAGAAGGCTGCGCTGTCAGCTGGCCCCCCCCGGCTCCCGCCGCACGCTTAGCGAGCCCCCCGTGTGCTTCCGCACTTAGCGTCGGCGGCCGGGGAAGGAGGTCACGCTCCCCGCCAGCTCACCTTGTAAGAGCACCAGCAGGCAAAATCCACGCCCCAGTCGTGCAGCTGCAGAGGCACGTTCCCCGCGCCATGTGCGCAGTCGAAGCCCACGAGGCAGCCCTGCGGGACAGAGCCCCCGGGGGGCAGAGAACGCTCACGCCCTCCTGCAATATCATGGTGCCGTGACCCCATTCAGATCAATGTGGCAGCAATCAGAGTCCTTTGTAGCCATGATGTCCTTCACTGACGGGGTGCGGAGGCGAGGGGGGGAGCGTTAGTGTTAAACCCCTTAAAAGGCGACCTTGAGAAATAGCTACATTTCAGAAACATAACTAGCTGCTTAATATGGACAAAGCACATACATATTTCACCGTAATCCGCTAAAATAAATGCCAACATCTACGGAATGCTTTACTTTGATTTATGCTGATCTTCTGAGTACATCTGTACGTTTTGGGAGTGCCTGTCCTATGCCACACGCACCCCCCTGTCCGATGGGATGATTCAAGCCTACAGTGAACCGGAGTTAAGCTGCTGTAGCATGAGAAAGTGCAGGATAAATTAGGGATTCAGGACGATCTGAGGGGAAAATAAGAACCTTCATAAGAAGGGGTGCAAAAGCCACTCCACCGTAATCGCTCTACACGTCTGAACGCTTTGGGAGGTAAGGAGACTTAGAGAGGCCTTTAAAGAGTGTAGGCCACACGTGCATATTAAACAGCTCTAGCCGATTCACAGACAAGGAGAAAAAAATAAACAAAACAGAAGGAAATCGATCATCTCACGCCGCAAACCCGCGTGTTGTAAGTGTGCCAGCAGAGGGCAGCGCTGTAACACAAAACTTTAAGCTTCTTGACGCTCTAAAATTTTTACATGTCAACTATGAAGTGGTACAGGGGGAAAAAAAAATCTTTACAAAATAGGAGTGCAACATCCTTTTGGGCCTAGATCAATACTGGGGTTTAAGCGATTTAGAAGTTCCTCGAGAGATTGCTGATGCAGCATAGGCTCCTGTCTGAAGCCGCTCACCTCAGCTTCAGGCTAAATCGTATCTGAAAAGAGGCCCAGTAGGGGGACGTCGGGGGCCCCCGCCAGTCACCCCAGGACACTACGGCAAGGCACTGATTTTTGACATCCCCGCAGATGGCAACATCACCTTCCCCTGGCCAGCTGTGGTGATGGCAGCCACGTCAAACAGCTGTCCCGTGTAATACTGCACTGCGCTGAACAGGATGACAGCGATCGAATCTCCCTCCTTCTCGATGGTGGCCAGGATGTCCTCAGTGCGCAGAGTCTCCTCCCCCTACAAAGTCGAGAGCCTCGCCGTCATTTACTGAGCCCCACCTGTCGCATGATGACCCGCATCTTTCAGAGCCATGCACATGTATAAGAGTATGTTGCGGTGGTCAATACACAACATCACTGCTGGAGGGGGTCCAAACCAGCCGTAGGTAATCACGGGTTTAACTGTAAAATGATCATTTTATCATTTCACTCCCATGTCACACAGAGGTCAGAAACATGGAGGTCATATAACCCAGACCTGCACAAATGCTCGTGTGCATCCCGCCAAAGCGAGACAGGTAGACATGTTTGGACAATCAGGCCCACTATTCCCATGAATAATTAACATTTACAACAAATCACACAGAGGCACAAACTCGCTTATAGTATTAAAGAGGCTTGACAATATCACTTAGAGTAATTAATGCAGTGGTTTCGATGTCCACGTTGGCCTGGGATACATTTTGTATCATTTTGAGAAAGGAACCGCATGGTGACTTAGCTTATTAAAAATAAATCAGTGACGAGCCTTGATTTTTATGCTTTTGGTGTCTAAAAGGCCTATGCATCACACTGACCTCCGAAGTCATGCTCGCTTTTTCGTAACAAAGCAACGTTCAACAAAAGGCTTTGTGTAGACATTGTCCTATTGTGATATTTTAATGTACATGTAATTCCCACAGCAAAAAATAAAAGCAGATTGTCCCCGTAATAACAGGGGAAATACGTATCGCTACCCTTCATATCTGACAGGTGCGTGCGTAAGAGTTTCGTTAGATTGTTGGAAGCAAAAGGTATTCGCGCCATCTTCCTAAATATTTCTCGATTACGACTCTCTGCGACTGGCAAGGATGTGTTTAAAGATTTCAGGAAGGCTCCTCTCCCCGAGAGTCTGCTTGCCGTCATAACCACTTGACCTGAGGCGAATGCAAAGTTATTTGGACAGGAGAGAAAATGCACTTAAACGAGTGTAAACAATAAGAGGGAGCTCCCGGATGACAGCGCCGTCTGCTTAAATCCAAGCGCGCGTCTCCCTCCAAAACGGGCGCCGGCTCACAATCCCATTTAGAAACGCCGCGATCGATACGTGCCCGTCGGCCGCAAGCCGGCCACTGATGCCCCATTGTCACTGCGTGCCTTTAAAATGTCAGCTTTTTAATTCCACGCCGAAAAGGAGCCTGTATCATAGCGGGCCGGGGAATACATGACTGCCGGCCAGCCGTGGCAGAGAGGCAGGGGCAGACAGAGGCGAGGACGTGCAGGAAGCCCTCACCTCTCTGGGCCTGATCAGGAGGAGGCTGTGCTCGGGCTCGTATCCTTGCAGACGTATCTGGGACTGCGCGGCATACTGCAGACAGACACTCCCCATTTATTCATTTACGGTAAGTTTACGGTAGCACAATACGCACACATTTAGACAGTATAAAAGACATTTGGACATTAATAAATAATAAGCAACAATAAACAGTAACAGTGCAAGGAATGTCAGGGAACGTGTTGTGCAGATTTCTGTAGTGGTGAAATAAGTAAATAATATTGTACATTGGCAGAATGAATGTCCAATGTATGTGCCCCTAGCGCCCCCCCCCCCCCAAAATAGGGTGACTTGTTGTAGAATGTTATAGCTGGGGGTGGGAACAGCCTTTCATAAGCACCTTGTCACAGACCCCTGTTACTCCAACAGGCATGGAACACGACAGCATGGAACACGACAGCATGGAACACGACAGTGGACGCGTAGCAAGGCTGAGAAGTAACCGGAAGGGTTATGAGTGCAGAACGAGATGGTTCGCGGTGCTGGGGTGTCGCCGGGGATCCTGTCGCCCTCCCGAGTCAAACACGGGACCGGCAAGGCGACGGGGTACTCACATAGTCGGAGGGGAACGCCCTGTCCTCCATGAGGATCTTGTGCCGTCGGGCTGTGGGCTTGTAAAAAGACAGCTGGGGGGGCACATTGATTAGTCAGACACCGATCAGAAAGGATGCCCGGCAGGGAAGGGGTTATTGCCGAATCGTGGATAAACAATACTGTACCAGCAGAAGATGCAAATTAACAGTCAAGCCATTCATCAAAGCCACCTCCTCAACCTTAGCTCCTGAAAACGAGAAAAAATATATATTAAAATTAATATAGCAAAAGAAAAGGCGTACTCGCTTCCCTTTGTTTACCGATAATTATCATCCCAGCAGCTACCCTATAATTAAAAATGTTTTGTGGTTTGCAGATAGTCTTTATTATAAGACAGCTGTTTAGACGCCAGTCCTGAATTGCTACTCATACCAGGGCTTAATCGGCATTCTCGACCACTTTCAGTGTGTGTCAAAATGTCACATCAGAGAAAATTATAGATTTATTGACTTTCAGATGGTCCTGCAAATGTATTTCACCTCAAATGAACCAAACAAGCTGCAACATCTCATTTAATTAAGCAAAGCTAATTGAGTTTTGATATTTGCTGTGGAGATTCAACCAAGCGTCATGAGGTACCGCCATACTATGGCAGCAAAGGGAGAGTGAGGGGGAGTCATGACCCCAAGATGACCTCACCGACAAGATTAGCCATCATTTCTTCGATAGTGTTCTCAGCCCAGGCCCAAGGGCGACTTCCTTCTGTATGGCCATGAACTCCCCTATAGACAACAGGAGATTCAGGTATTATAGGACAACACCCATTAGAATGATGGCTCGTGCACTCACTAGAATTACTGCTGAAACACACGACATACACTCTTCATCTAGCCCCAAACACCACTCACGTTTTTGCCCATTTGTCCAACTCGGCGTCGATGTACTCCTTGGCTTTCATGGGCTGCAGGCCCAGCGAGTTTCCCGCCAAGTAAACGCAGTCCTCTGTGCCGTCGACGAGCCCAGGGTCAGCTGCGGCGAGACAGCCACCACATTAGCGCGCCCTTTGCTGACGGAGATAACGGCTCTCTGTCTATCTATCCCCTTTCATCTGGAGGCACAAAAAGGGGTGCCTGGCGTCATCTCGCCTCTTTTCACACGCTGAACTTTCAGAGCCAAACTGCAGTTGTGAAGTGTGTTTTATGATGCCAGCTCTTATTCCACTAAAACCTCCTGCCTGTTTCACAAGGACCGTATTTAAAGTATAAAAGCCACCACAATATAGACGGCACATGTTCAGAAAAAAAGTGGAACTTGTAAAAGTACAATGCGACCAATCTGTCTGCGTACGCAGAGTCTATTTCCATCGCTCTCTTTTTATTTAAGTGGATGGTCTGCAAACGCTTATCACAGACCTGATGAAGATCCTCAGGGACCGAACGCCGTCTCATTCATTAAAACACGTACCAGAGATACGAAGAGCATCGGCCACTTTCCACGTGATATCACAGAGACATTCTTTAAGCAATGTCCACGTGCTAAAAATAGCAGGATTAGGGCAACTATTCAAAATTCAAATTCAGCCTTCAAGCTTTCCAGGATCTAAAAGAAAATTAAAAAAAAAAAAAATGTACTAGACTGAAATGTACAAGTAAATTCATCATCTTTCACTGCCATAAAACATGTATTATTCATATATAAATTTATGTATATCAAGTGTGAAGACTTAATCATAGTTCTGCGAGATAGGCCTCCAAGCCTCTGATCTGAAGGTCACGGTTCAGACTCCATGGTCGGCAGGGTGATGTCAGAATTAGGACCCGGAACCAGACGCTTACCCCCTATCACGCCAATGGGTGGCTAACCCTGCTCTCTCAGCTGTATGTCACTTTAAATAATAGTGTCTGTTGAATAAATGGAATACAATTTACTTAGTAAGTAAAAATGAACTTTTTGCTTATCATATGCAGTCTGTTATAATGGATTTGTGTTTTATTTGAAACTGTATAAAGGTGAACCGAATACCGATTATTCTCCGTGGTTTGGCTTAAAAGCATTATGTCTCATTTGAAAGCTAACAGAACAGAAATCTGCACAAGAACAGTCACCCCAAGACAAGGCACACTATCTGCAAGCGGGAGACAATCACACCATCATGCACGCCCGCACTGCTGAGTAGGTATAACTTAGGTAACAAGGAACTCGATTATAGAGGCTTCTCAGGTAAGCACTATGCTCTTTAGATTTAAGCAGATTTTGTTAGGAAAAAGAACAACAGCCAGTTTCCCTGAAATGAAGTTTTACGCTGATTAGATTATTATATTAACCCTAAATGGAAAATTCAGGCACCACAGCAACACCCCAAACACAAACACAAACCACAAATATACAGTTACTTAGTATTCAAAAGTATACTATGGCATAGCAATGATAGTCTGCAACCAACACATCGCTTTACTCCACCATAAAAACAGGATTGTGTGTGTCAGTGTGTGCCAAACACACAGACAGTGTTACCGGTGTTAATTGGATTTTCAGTCAGGCCACCTTTGTTTGTGGGGGCTCTGGGTTTGCTCAGACTTACTAGGGGACAGGTCCGTGGTTTTGGGCATGAGGAACAGCCCCCGTAGGTGTGCCAGTTCATCGGTGCCGTCGAGGTGTGCGGCCAGCTCCACCGAGGCTGGGCTGCAAGCCAGCTGCGCTGAGAGCCGCTCCAGAAGTTCCGCTGGGGAGGTACGAGAGGAGGCGCCATCCTGCATGCTGGAACGGGTGCGAGAAAAGCTCAGTGGATGGGGAAGGTGCCGAGACGGGGCGCCCCAGAACGCCACCTGAAACATCAGCTACTACTCACAGTTTCATGGCAATAGAAATGTAAACAAATCAACAAAATATATTGAATATACTGAATTTAATGTAAAAACTAAACTGAGGTGGACTACAGACTCCATCCTCAGATATGTCTGGGGGGTACTGTGTGACCCCAGGGTTTAGGTCTCCGTGCCCATGCTCATAAGGCTTCGGGTTCGAAACCCACCATCAGCAGAGTAAAGCCCTTCACCCCCAAAATGCTCCAAGGGTGCAAAGTGACTGACCTGCACTCACATCAGATGTCTCATAGGAGAACACCTCTGGATATGTGAGACCTGAAGAATTCTTAGGATATTATACAAATGTCAAGTGAAATTTCATTTTAGAATATAATTAGATTAATGTGAGACTGTCTCACGAAGATGTGGCATTTGTATCGGAGTGTAAAGAGCACTTCCCTATTTTAGTGTATCTTTAAAGCCATTTTTCATTTGCATTTCTCGTGACGTTTGGAGTACAGTCACCATAAGCTGTAATATTTTCTCTGATTAACGATCAAAGTCTTGCAAGTAAGTCACAGGAAACCTGGAGTCCCCTGGCGTTTTATGCCGTATAAAAAGGTGACATTATAGGAGGTGTAGAACATCGTATTCGAGGCTGCACGAAGCCTCATTACTGGCACTTACATACTCATCCGAGCTTTGGGAATAAAACTGGTTACCTAATAAACGTGATCGAATAATATCAGATCGAATATTATCGGGAATATTACTTACGTTAGAGCGATTCTGCAGTACCGCTGCACAAGCTGACTAATGACTTTCTGTTTCAGACCGCAGATCGAAGGGTCCAAAGGCAAATATACTGAACTATGACACGCAGATTAACTGGGAGCTTCAGCTCTTAACTATTAACCATCAATTTAAACCACATTTAAGGCGAAGATCCTCCTCTCCTTTAAAACGAAAGTCATGATTGGGGATACTTCCTACTCGCGATGATATAATGATCATAATTACTCATAAATACCGCCAGGCCGTGCCTTTGCTGGTGGGAAATAACCACCCCCCCCCAATCCGCAGATGCCTGATGTCTTCCTAACAATCAAACTCTGATTCTGCACTGGATTTTTCAGACACCGTATAAGCTGCATTAAAACGAAAGCGACAGGAAAAAGACGAACCGATACCGAAGGCAGCAGATGAATCATGGGCTTGAGATTTAAATACAACAGCGGGATCCGGGCGGGGGAAGGATGTACATTAACATAACGTGTTCCAGTGGTCAGCTTTTTTTTACTGTATCCCTAATATAGTCTGCTTCCTGTAATTTGGTGATGCGTGGTTTCATTTGTCATGCACGTACAATAAAAGTAGGCCGAGTGCTAAAGACACAAAGTTAAAGATCATCCGGGCGGCCCGGCCATCAATCACCCGGCTCGGCAAGGGGGCGCGGGGGGAGTAGGGTAATGCTGCGTGTGATCTGGAAATAAGGCAGCGAAAATGGGGCCTGATTAAGCTGAAATGCTCTGTGTGGCCGGATGGTTAAAACATTTTAAATAAATTAAACAGCTAGTATAACAGTGTCCCAGCACCGTAAGGGTTAAATGTGTGTGTGTTTGTGTGTGTGTGTGTGCATGGGGTGTATTATGCAATGATTGGTTTTTCCACCTTATCCACCATTTCATATATGCAATATGCAATCAGTAAAAAATACCCCTACAGTGCATTTCCAGCGGCATGTGCTGCTGAAGACGCACTGCATACCGTTTAGTAGAAAACTATTAAAAAATAAATTTACCCGTGAACGTGTTAACAGGCTTATTGCACAAAGTTTCTGTTAAAAAAAGTCGAAAGTAAACGTGCATTAAATATTTTGGGAGATTCAATAAGTATTTATCAAGTGTTTGGGGAATTAAAATATTTTATCGCATAAATTAATGTGTATTAAAGGCAGAACAAGATAATTAGTGGAAGCAGTTTTTATGGACCGTGTCCATACTGATTTCCTCGATGTTTCACACATTATCCCACACACTTAAAAGAACCAAGTATCTCAGCACACTGAAACAATGATATATTCACCGATTTTAAGTCCTAAACATGGTCTGGGATTGAAGCCTAACCAGTAACAGGTTTCTCTAATTACCCCGTCTGCCCTAACAGTTTTTTTAGCTCCATCTACTGCCATTCGCACAGATTTTTAGCTTGGCCAGTTTGGCTTCAGCCTGCTCGTTGCCCTCTAAGAAATATTTTAGGACAAATGGTTGGTGACTTACATTATTTAGCTGATTTCTGAATATACAAGTGCCTGGCACAGCAGTTGCATAGCATTTTAAAGTAATACTGGTGATTTTGAATATATAGTTTTGTCCATTTTGTCCACACCAGACTAAAAAAAATCAGCACCATGCATCTTGTTGTTCATTCTTCATGTCATACGTAGCTTTTAACCAGAAGGAAAGAGGTATGGTTTACCCTTCAAATGTAAAACAGCCAACTGCATTAATCATGAAATCACCATTTGCGTGCATGCATTAGGCCTACAGCTTTTTCTGTATTGTTAAAGTATTTCCTGAAACATCCCGTCCATTTCTCAAAACCATGAATGCAAAACCCAATCTTCAAACTACATATTGAAAACCTTTGACTCGTCTTGCACATCAAACAGTTTACTTAAATCGGTGTTATCTTTGCTCAAAACCAACCGCAAATACAAGCCGTTCAGTACATAAACACTACTGAGCAGTCATTACACACTACAGCACCCCCACCGGTCAAAACATGCTTACTGCAGATATGGTCGCAGATATGGTCGCATGTTTAGTCACAAAATTGGAAATCAGCTGCACAAGAGTATAGTAAAGGAAGAAATGCCTGATCATCATCATCATCACCATCATGTCTCAGGGCTGGGTCAGATCAGAGAACTTTCTACATCACAACCTAGGCAACAAGGGAAAAATCATCTGTTTAGACCCATCCATATGCTGACATTGAAATGCGACTCACCTTCACTTTCATCCGGGAGGTATTTTCCTATGGCGCCTTCACTTTCATCTGGCAGGTATTTTCCTATTTCGCAAGAAAGGGGGATTATATCAGATCATTATATCTGCAAATGATCTAACTAGGTGAACATTTTTTAAAGTTTTTCTAGAGAAGTGATTGATTTGACAAATTAGTTGTCTTCCAAGAATGGGGTTTAGTGTTTTAGCACTTCAGGAAAACTGTAAATCAAAGCCTTGCATGTAAGTTTGTGTTCCATGATGGACTGGTGAACTCTACAGTGTGGGACAGACTTTAAGCTTACCATGACCCTCTTTGCTATCGTGTCTAGTGTTTGCTCGTGCAGAATGGCGTGTTGTGTGTATGCGTGTCAGATGTGTGCTGCGTACTAGGCAAGGGTTATCGTGTGGAAAGAGGAAAAATGAGACCACTACGTATATAAAAGGAATGGATCAGTGCATATTAAGGGGGTTTACAGTTCATCAGCGTCTGTGTAGAAAAGGATCCGTGCCAGACCAACAAAGACCCACAACTCACTTAAAAAAAGGAAACTTATATTGCACCAAAAACACAACAACTTACCTGCGTCTCAAGACAAACACAATTTCATAAGTAACAAGAGAAAAGGTGGCCGTCAGTCGCTACAACCGGTGCGCATACACAAAAATACACGAATGAGTGGCCCAAGCAAAAGTGCAAGAGCGCCAGCCGTAGTCAGGTGAAGCAGCAGAGAGTCGAATGCCTGAGAGTCAAACGCCTGAGAGTCAAATGCCTGAGAGTCAAATGCACAGCGAAAACCAAAGGGGCTCGAACATAATCTATCAAAACAGTCCAATGTCAAATACAGCAGGCATATAACGCCAGCGAGAGTGGCGCGTTTCCAGCTGAAGGCTGTTTGTATCCCCTTCCGGAAAGTGAAGCAGAGCAGCGGGTGAGACCTGGGCTGTACTTCCATAGCACAGTGCAGACAGAAGATGGAATGACTTTGCCAAACAAGGCCTATGTCTAACAACCTGTATCAGAGTGGCTGCTAGGGGCTCAGTGCTGACTCTGTTGATAGTGCATCCTTGTCAAAGAATGCAGTATATATATAATTAATTTTCATAGAGTAGATTTATTGTGTGCTTTATTTAAACTGTTCAATTTTTCTGACGCCGCCTTGAAGTACCAGGTAGCTTAAACCTGTGTGACTGGGGGATTATAGTAAGACAGAGAGAGAGAGTGACACATTTCATCCAAATTGCCTTCACTGAGCTGCTTCATTGGGATATTACAAGAGGCGTTTTAAAAAGCGTACACACGCAAAAACCCCAAAAATATATTCAAACAGCCTTGTGTGAGAATGCTTTCATAGCATCAGTCAACCAGCAGTAAACTTTCCATGGTAATGCGCATTAAAATGCCCCCACCCTCCAGCCTACTCATACTGCCATCACACTCCCCAATCCCGCAATTTTCTCACAACCCTAAATACTCCTTACAGGGCATAAACTTATTCAGTGCGGCTGCTTTTCTGTGTGGTGGGAGTTTGCATGTCTGGGGTCCAATATAGGCACATGAAAGAACTGATTCCCCACTCATTTGATGATAAACTTTGTGATTTTCGAAATTATCTGCTCACTGCATATACTGCTGTTCGCACACTGCCTACCACGCACACTGTATATACTGCTCTTCGCACACTGCTTACTACGCACATTGTGTATACTGCTCTTCGCTGCTCTTCGCTCACTGCCTACCACGCACACTGTATATACTGCTCTTTGCACACTGCCTACCACGCACACTGTATATACTGCCTTTCGCACACTTTCTACCATGCACACTAATATATACTGCTGTTCACACACTGCCTACCGCACACACTGTATATACTGCCATTCACACACTGCCTACCATGCACACTGTATATACTGCTGTTTGTACCCTGCCTACCACACACACACTGTATATACTGCCTTCACACACTAGCTACCAAGCACACTGTATATACTGCCATTCACACACTGCCTACTAAGCACACTGTATATACTACCCTTTGCACACTGCCTACCATGCCCACTAATATATACTGCTGTTCGCACACTGCCTACCACGCACACTGTATATACTGCTATTCACACACTGCCTTCCATGTACACTGTATATACTGCTGTTTGTACCCTGCCTACCACACACACTGTATATACTGCTTTCAGAAACTACCTATCACACACAGTGTATATACTGCCGTTCACACACTGCCTACCATGTACACTGTATATACTGCCATTCACACACTGCCTACCATGCTCATTGTATATACTGCTGTTTGTACCCTGCCTACCACACACACTGTATATACTGCCTTCACACACTATCTACCACACACACTGTATATACTGCCGTTCACACACTGCCTACCGTGCACACTGTATATACTGCCATTCACACACTGCCTACCACAGACACTGTACATACTGCCATTTGCACACTGTCTCTCAGTAGTATTTTTATATGTAGCTTTTGATTTGTGTTTTGCCTTTGGTTTTTAGCTGACTACTCCCTACTTTAGTGTAACTTTATATTTACTATCCTGTCTTCTTGCACTGTCTCAGGAGCATGCCAGATTTACATTTCAGTCTTAGCAGCATAACTGTGTGTGTGGCTGACAAAGCGTTGAATGCAAGCTGCGTCCTGCAGACTGTTTCACACTGGAGAAATGGAAAAAAAAAACGTGACACACTTCCCATCTGGCCTCACTGGAGTTAAGGAAAATAGCAACTTCCGGGTACCTTATTTATTTTTATTGAATGGATGGATGGATGGATGGATGGAGTATTCATTGAGGGGTGATTTGTATGTCGCCCGCCTGATTTCCTGTGACCCTACCATGGCTCTAATAAACTACAGTGTGTTGCCCCAGAATCAAAGGACCCTTAATCCTTTCTGTGATAGACTGCATGCCCCCCTGCCCATTCAGCAAACATTATATATTAAGTAAAAGCCTCCCACAAATTCTGTTGTTTATGGATGTTTCTGCTGTCCCTTGAGGCTGCCTTACCGAAATATGAATTTCAGTCAAAGTAGCTATAATTATGGTTCCTCTGCCAGCTGCTGAAGAGTATAATAAAATAAAATAAAATGATGAAATGTGAAGGTGTAGCTGTTAAATTGTTTATTATTTGTAAATCTACATTATACCTTTGTGGAAGATTGGCAAGCACAATAATTTAGTGTTTTCTGGCTGATATTATTGGCCCTCTCTGTTTCATATATCTGCTAAAATTTAAAAGGTAGTTCATATTTGACCACTTGAATTGTTTTTGGCTTTGCTTGCGTCCAACCCATCTGACAAGCAGACCTTTGTGTTTTACACTGCCTTCATGCCGGGGCTGTAGGGCGTTGGCAGTCAAAAAGGACCTCAGACAGTCACCAGTGCAGGATTCGTCGGGCTTGGAGAGGGCAGGTCAGGATTACACAGGCCCAGGGAGGGTATACTCTGAATTAGAGCGTAAACTGTGGATTTGTAACTTGTCTGGTGCACCTACCCATTGCGTCATGAGGGTGCACAGTAAATTACCTCTCACTTCCTCCAAAACACCCTGTGCCTCATGGATCTCTCATACTGTTAGGAATAACCAAGCTGTTTTCCTCTGACCGTGTTTTTTTGGGGATGATGTAACGCAGTGGGTGTGTAATAATTCTGAGAACCTGTCCAGTTGTTCCTGTTTTTCCCGTCTGCAGGTGACAATTTACGAGTGAGTCTGTGGATTAAGAATTGCTGGGAGACTGGCCCGCAGGACCCGGCCTCTGCGTAGATTCATCTCCTTTTGGAGATTCAGGAAGGCGGAGCATAGTCTCGGTGGGTCAGGAACTACTCTCTTGCCTGGATGGTCAAAGGTTCGTGTCCCATGGGCGGTAGACTAATCATATCACTGGTAAGCCCTTCCACAAGGCCCTTAAGCCCTACTTCTCCTGGGTAGCTGACAGAGCTCTCTGATGTATACAGTAGATGCATTAGGTGGCTATATTCCCAGTTCCATGGGCTTTCGTCCTGCACCCTATTCCTCTGTCCCTGGTTTCTTTCTAGCCTCTGTGCTAATAGCTACATGCCCTCTTTACATAATGCGCCATATTTTCAAACAATCTGGGACTGAAAATATTCAGAAAATGGGTTGATTAATTTGATGGTAATTAGGATGCTCTAATTTGCATGTACGTTGGAAGAAGTCGGGTCTGATCTATTCTTAGATGTTGCAGAGGTAAGGGTGAGGAGTAATATCCTGGAATATGTATCCTGGTAATACACTCCTGGTAACAGATGCTCTGCAAGGATGCAGTGACGATTGTAAAAAGGCCTAAATCCAATGCTGCCGGAGAAGATCGACTTTCTATAATAAAATAATATATAGGAGCAACAGCAGGATGTTTTCCTATGAAGTCAGCCAGTAGTTTTAGGTTCTCTGTACTCTGAACCAGCATGTATGATTGAATCTTATACTTCCTGGTGAATGTGTTTTTCAGACTTGATGTTGGTGAGAGGGTAATGCCAATGCAACACTCTTCTTGTCTTTTAGGACATGCCTGTTTTAACAGGCGTGATGCGTAGCAGGGCATTATTACATAGGAATACCAGAACTAAGGGTCGGAGTGTGGGAGACAATTCCTGTGAGATCTCGTTACTGTATGTCTCCTCATTTTCCTGTAGGCTCATTTGCCATTTTACTGGGAGAATTGCACAAATTCACAAACAGTTGGGTGGGCCTTCTGTCTCACACTTCCACCGACATTAGCGTGGTCGGCATGGTAATCGGACCCACATTCAGGTGTTCTACCACTGCCTTATTACCTGCTGGGGTGGGTTGGATTACCATGGCGGCCTCGCTAACTCCATTGGTGGCATGAGACAGAAGGCCTGCCCGACCGCGGGTCAGATCGCCATGGGGTCATGCTAATTCCGATGGCGCCATGAGAAGGAAGGCTCACCCGACCACGGGTCGGATCGCCGTGGGGGGCCACGCTAACTCCGATGGTGGTGGGAGACGGAAGACCCGCCCGACCGTGTGTCGGATCGTCGTGGGGGCCACGCTAACTCCATTGGTGGTGGGAGACGGAGGGTCCGCCCGACCGTGGGTCGGATCGCCATGGCGACCTCGCTAATGGCAGCACTGTCTGCGTGTCGGACAGAGGATGGACGAATGCAAAGTGGGTCATGCTGACTGTTATCCGTCATTTTCCAGGCGTCATCCTCGGCATCCTGCTAACAACACGGCTGCAATTTTGCTGCTCCGATCTCCCACGTTACATGAAAAGCCTTCCTGACAGCATAATTTGAAATGTGTGCGATGCCACACCGAGCCCGATTGGCTGAGGGATGACAGGCAAACCGTGGTGGAGACAATAATGCAGACCGCGAGATTAACACCACTGCCACTGCGGCGCTCAGCGGAGACTCCGCCTATTTTACACCTAATTATCTGATAGCTGTTGGCAGGGCAGATATTAGCAGGGATGTGGAATTGAATGAGACTGGCACCCAGCGAGCATCAGCCCATCGGCGCCCCCAACAGGGTATCGCCGGGGAAGCAGTCAAGACACCACTAAAAAAGTGCCTGTTGGTGACGGCTAATGACCAGGCACGCATGACTGATGCTGCTAATCGACCGAACCACCGAATTCACACTGAGTGGGTGATATCCGCTGAGAGTGATGGCATATCAGGAATAGGAATCCTTGTGACCCTCTGCTAGATGGATGGATGGAAGGAATTTAAGTACAAACTAGAAATTAAACAGATATTTCAGCATATACAAAATATCTCAGCTGTATCCACCACTGAGCTGTTTTCCACTCAGCGTGGTTGTCATTGGTGAGAAAGATAAATAGCTTAATGTTCCCTGGTGTATTATTATCAGGGTGAATGTTTTGTGTGTGCACTGCTTGCCACTACATTCACCATTTTATTTATCACTGCCGCGCACAGCTATCGCATAAATTGGCTCTGGAAACGAAGTCTTTGTTTGTTCTCCTGTCATCCATTTCTTCCGCAAGGATATTTCGTTTTTAAAAAACGCCAAAAAATAGTTTCTGAGATGCAGTCGCTAAATTGTAGTGCTCTGCAGACGTTTCCGGCCTGATATGCGCAGCGCCGAGGAGCTTTGGATACGGGCTGCTGGCTGGCATGTGGCTGTGTGGGAGTCAGCTCGCCGCTTTGCTTACCGCCAGGACAGCCGTGGCACCATTTCTCTGTCGGCCAATCACAGAGCTGGATTCAGCCCACCTGAAACCAAAGAGCTGGTGCCAACGGTGACCAGCAGTGTAATCGGATCGTTAGTGTGGTGTGTCTCTGAAAAAGGCTTTTCCAAAAGTAAAGACTTCATAAACGTCTTTGTTTCTCCAGCTTTAGGAGAAGCACCTGTAAATTACTGCCAGTGAGGTGGTCTGCTCAGGTTACCTTGGTTACGTCAGGCTCTTTTCAAGTGTCGTCTGCTTCTCTAGTTGAGAGTCAGTCTTCTGTTCAAGGGTAGGTTATGTAGGTCTGGGGAATTGTGAGTTTGCACTCTCTTTTCGCCAGATCGTCTACACATTAAACTTTTTGTCACCTCTGGTTGTTAACCTGTTATGCACATTATATGGATACTATATATACATTAAACAGTGGCCCGTAGTCTTCTTACCTCATTATTGTACTTAAGTACATTTTTCACCTATCTGTACTTTTACTTAAGTAAATTAAGTAAATTAAGTGACTTTTATACTCTGCTCCATCTTACAGCAAAAATTTCTACTGTACTACATTTCTGCTTAGTGTAGCCTTACGTGTTACAATCACGTTGCTGTTTTTCTAATCGGAAGATGACAGGAGAAGGTAGCGATGGGACAGATAATACCAGGATTTCAGAGCCTTTCTCGTCAAGGTGAAGCCCGGCACCTCGGAGTAGGGAGTAGGCATCAGAGGCATCGAATCCTGTCAGCTCTTAGATACTTTTATAAAAGTAAGATGAAACTTTTCCGACGTTGTGGTTTTTTTTCTGGTTAGAGAGAGTGATAGCTTTACGGTTTCATTATGGAATGTGGCTCTGGAAATGGCAAGATGAGATCCTCAGATGTTTGTCATCAGGCTAACTTACTGGCGAATTGCGAACAGCATAAGGATACTGTCATCGGCAATCGGCATCCTATTAAATAACACTGACATATCGGCCTCTGCAATACGACCAAAATCTCATATCTCGACAATGATACATATCATGATTTAGCACATTTTCTGTAAATTCAATGAATGAATGGTCTATATGAACTAATCACATGAAAAGACCTCATTCTTATTACATTTTGAATTATTTACTTGACGAGTAAATTGTACTTAATCATATTTCATTATATCTTTTTAGTTCCAATTAAGCATTTAACAAAAGATCAGGTATTATTGCATAAAATCTGCAAAAAACAGACAACCATGTCATGCTGGAGCATGCGCGGTGAAAATCAGACAGAGCTATGATACTTTGCACAATGTGCGTATGCGTCTGCAAATATCCTGCTTGCATCTGTGCTGTGTATCAATGTGATTTGTGACACAGTGGATTGAACAATAGATATAATATGAGATGATAGATTTTTTCAATAATCGCATGATATATATTGTCATATCGCACAGCCCTGCACACATATATCTGTGCTAGAATTAACTGTGCGGCTGCGAGCATGTGCTCAGCTTAGATCTGCTTATCTGTGAGGGCGTCGCTGCAGAGTTTGGGCCCCATGAAAGCATATCATATTTGGACCCCAACCTGGATCGAATAATCCAATTATATTCCAAATTGTTTAGGGCCCCTGTCACTCAGCGGCTCTTAGAATCTCCCCACCCCCCGCCTTTATGGCCCCCCTGCATTAATCATCATAGCTGGTTAATTTTGCAACCCTATTTTCAGTTGACACAATGGAATATATTTCTGAAGCTCTTATTGTAAACTAGCATTTTATGTTTTAAATAGGGCTGTCAAAATTGACGCGTTAACGAGGATAAATCCAGCATCGTGATTAATCATATTAAAAATATTAACGCATTTAACCCATCTGCAGCGCAGAATGACTCAAAATCCCTGAAATGCACCGTTGATGTAAGTTCAAGTAATAAATAGTTGGCAACGCT
>JAODKM010000034.1:2790002-2805507 GCA_026780845.1 Petrocephalus sullivani
GTTAATATTTTTAATCAGATTAATCACGATGCTGGATTAATCCGCGTTAACGCGTCAATTTTGACAGCCCTAGTTTTAAATGTTTGGATGGAACTGTCATGCCTGAACTTTTATACGTAACAAAATATATGTACAGCAGACGCACTTAATGGCATGTTATTCAGCGTCAAGTATATTTACAAACAAGTACTTGTAAGTAAAAGTACTTACTTTTACTTTTACTAGAAAGGCCAAGGGGATGCTGGAGTACATTTCTGCCTGTTTATTTCTGCTCTTACTTAAATGAATTGCTTGAGTACTTCCTCCACCGCCGTTCTTCACGGGAACAGCGAGTCTCACGGCATCACCGCATGGATGTCGCCTCCGACGCCTCTGACGAAGCACCGCAGAATGCAAATGCGACCCGCGACAATGACTTTGCTGTCTAGGATTTCACAGTTTCCCCACTGGTCTACCAACCAGCCTCTCATAGGACAGCAGGTCCGATTTCAGGGAGTCTCATTTAAAATATACGTATAAAAGTGAGCATGATCCTGCGTAATGTTTCATGTACACCAGGCAGAGGTCATTTTATGAGGCCCGTCTGCTCTTTAATGCAGACGGCGTGCTCCTCGGCTGCATCTGACAGTACACACGCACAGGGGCCAGTCACTGTGCAGATGAGCATTAAACATGTCCAACATAACCATGGCATGGTTGCTGGTGCCAGACGTGGTGCTTCCAGCCTCTCAGCCAGCCTCCCTCCAGGGACTTTCACACACTACAGTGTCAAACATGGTGTGATGAACACAAAAACATCCAGCTGGTGGAATTTTCTGTGAGCAGGAACACCTTGCTAATGGGAGAGGTCAGAGGAGGACGGCCAGACTCGTTTGAGCTAACAGCAAGGCCACAAGTGCAAAAGATTTCAGGTGTAAATCTATCACTGTTTGCCGGATTCTCCGAGACTATGCCCTTACAGGCTGTGGTTTCTCATTCTAACCTTAGATGAGAAATTTTTATTGACCGTTTTAAGGTACAGTATGGCTTCGCCTCACAACTGCAGTATCTTGCAAGGATTTCGAAATTATGCGTAATTTGCCATTTGTACAAATACGGGCACATTGGGACCCTGTTAGTGGCTGTATATCGTGGTGTACTCTGAGACACACACACACGGTTGAGCGCAAAGTTCGGGGTCTGAGCTCGGGGTCAATCATTGGCGCCCTGGAGCATTTCCAGGGGGTGGGGCTTAAGGGCCTTGCTCAAGGGCCCGACAGCTGCATCAATCTGGCATTCCTGGGATTTCAAATACTTCATGTGATTTAGCTGGTGGCTTCTCCCCCAGGTTAGAACTGATCTCTGCTGCTGATTTTTTTTAAATAATGTAGCAGAAGTGACGTAAACTCTGGGCTTGGACTGCATGATGAAGACTCTAGCTCTGTGGCCTGTCGAGACCTCCATTGAGATGCAACCCCAAATAGTGTCTGGGGCTTATCAGCACGTTAGACTCCAACGGGAGTCTCCTTCTCCCCGCAGAATTATAGGGAAGGAACGCACTGTTCCAGCATGTCTGCGAACCCCGTCATTAATATCCCAAACTCCAATTGTTCCAATGACAGAAGGTGCATGCTTTGCCTGACTGATGAAATACAAGAGGTTAATGTTAAATATTTATCCACCTTGTGCTGAGTAATGCTGCTTATTTTCAAGTACCGGAGTTTGCGTGTGTCATTTATCAACCAATTGGCACACGGAGAATGTCGTTGCGTAAGATTAGGGAGAGCTTGTGACAAGGCTTTACGAGAACATAATTTAATATTCAATGCATTTAAATCAAATCATTCGGCTGGAACAGAGTGCATTGTCGGAGCACTGCCGTTTAACGGAATCGCCTTTAAAGAGTTTTTTTTTCTTCTTCTTTATTGCTCTGTTTGTTGTATAACCTTAAGGAATGGCTGATAAGCTAGTTATATCTGACTGCACAGGGACCAATCAGGTCGCTGATTCCGTGTTCACAGCGGGGACGTGGAAATAGAAATTTAATTAGAGGTGTTTAATGTTTCCTTTATGAAGCATATGGGGCACGGTTTCCCTTCCTCCTGAATATTCATTGCCCTCTTTCGGGTCGAGGCGAACGAATGGTAATGGAGGTGCAGCTTTGAGAATCTGGTCCTAGGATATGATGATGACTGACGTCTCGTTGAGGGTGTTCCCCGGCTTTGTGCCTCCAAGCACCCCTCTGACCCTGACCTAGCTAATAGCTTGTGGGATGTATGGATGTATGGATGGATGTATAAGATACAGATAGAAAACTGAGCCCTGTGGTTTCTGGTTACAGTCAGGTTGCATGTAGGACTCCGCTATGTCTGTGGAACCCATAACTGGTTTCCATTAACCCTCGAATGGCGCCATTTTCCAGTAACTCAGTGTGTAATCACAGCCTCCATGCACACCAGTAAAATGGTATCAGCTACACGATAAAAAACAGTGAGCGCTTGCAGTATGCTCATTTTATTATTCCAGTAACATTATTATCCTGGAGGTGTGATGTCCCTCCATGCTGCTAAGACAGTACACAGGCATTTGTCTGGGGAGCCCAGCCATGTGTGAATAACACAATATTGCTCGACGCTATAAAACTGGGACCACGTCTCAGTCATCCTTTAAATCGCTAAAACATAAACAATAGTTGTACCTCTTTAGTAAACATAGGCTATTATGCAGAAAACAGCGGTATTAATGCAATGGGAGAACTAGACTCTGTTATGTTTATTTATGTATGAGCTGTTAATGTGGAACTGTATTAGACTCCCCTATATGTATATGCATGGAAAGACCTGGTTTGTTTATCTGGGGTTGATAAGTCATTTTAAAGTAATTCAACATTTTTTTTTTGCTAGCTGAATATTGTTAATAAAAATGTTCCTGTTGCCCGCAAGCCTTTCCTGTTCAAACTCTTTAATTAAAAAAAAAAAAACTTCAGTATTTCCCCATCTCTGAATCCAAAAGAGGGACTTTGTGTGACTTATTAACTGTCAAGACAAGGCGCAGGAAGTAATTCAAGTGAAATTTACAAAAATATTTGTATATTTGGAAAATATATTTGAGAAAATGAACCATTTGTTTACACTCATGATTGAATAACCGGCTATGATCCATTTTTTACCATTTAATTTGAAACATTGCATCTAATGTAAATTCCTGTCGACCTTTATCATTCATACTCTGTGTCCCTGCAGAGAATTTTTGCTGTAATTTCCACTATATAAATATAAAGTTTATTTGCAGTATTTGCATTACCGTGTAATAGGCAGTCTCCATCATTGCGAGTGAAACTGGCCTTGTTGTCCGTGTCTCTGTACACTGTAGATAATTACCTTCATATAACCCCACAGCTTGGAAGGAGTTTCATCTCTACTAGCCCTGTTACAGCCCTGTTCTTCAGGCCTAAAAACATCACTATGGACTTACTGTACCTTCTGCATTCTGTCCACTTGAGGCACTGTGGGCTGTACTTCGGAATGTTTCTATCGAGGAACACGTCCACAACGTGATCTAAGAAAAACTGGGCATGAAAGCCGAAAATGCGACTCATACTGTTACTGATTCCGCTTTTAACTGCTAGATCACAGCCGATATAAAGATGAAAGATCAGGTGGTGGCCTTGTTTGGCCGGGCTTGGCAGCCTTGTGTGCATGAGGTACCTGTGAACTCGGCTCTGAAGGACCACCTTGTGTCATCTCAGTATGTGTTCAGCAGTCCATGTCCTTTGTTTCTGATAGCTATGGACCTGTAAATAAATTCTGCCAGGTGTTAATAGCAGCCTGTACAGGCCCCCACTAATCCATCTTGCATATATAACCCTATCCCCCTGTGGCCCTGTCTGAGGGTGAAGCAGCCTATATACCTACGATTAATGATGCATGATGGGAGAGCAGGGGGGCAGGGGTCTGCTTACTTTACAAAATGATCACACTCCATTCAGTTCCTTGGCTTCCCCTCTCACTGTGTCAATTTACTTGCCAGATGCGATATCTGTCATTTTCAGCTCAGTCTTTGCTCTTACATTTTCTTGCATTATCTGAATAAAAAAGTGTACATAAACATAACTGATAAATTGTCTGTTAGACTCCAAAGCTCCAAATGCCATGGAAATTAATAAGAGCGTGTTTTTCCTTTACACGCCATCTATTATGTGAGCATGGCAGGGAATAGACTTGTGTACTTTTGGGACAGTACAGGATAGAATTCTGGGTAATTGCTTGTCATAACCACTTAATGAGTGTTATAGGAAAGACCACCCAGCACCAACGGCACCTTAGCCTGAATGCAGTATTACTCCAGGGTAAGAAATAATAGTTTCCGAAAAAGTTACCACAAAAAGTAATTCTCCACTACCTACTTTAGAGTATGTTTATGTATTAGATCCTTATTACAGATATATTACATGATTTCTGATTTGCGAAAAAAATACAAACACCTCAATAAATATAAACCATAAATCTAATGAAGAGTGTAGTTTAAGGCATTTTCAAGTAACAGGCTAAAACGGTTTGATTAGAGCTGTTGGTGGAATCCCAGTTACTTGTTAACATTTGTTATGGTGTCACTGTCTTTAGAATTGTGGCAGTAATCAAATGTTTGGGTCTGATAAGGTTAATTTAAATGTCACCTGAATGATCTTAGCGGCATGCCAATCAAAATGCGATGTTTAAAACATGCGCTGTGCATTTCCTGCAGTGCCATTCTGTCGCTTTGAAACAGTGCGGCTTTTTTCTTTAAGGGAAAACTGATTCGCTGTGTACAAAATAAGCAGGTTACTCTATTATAAGAAATATATATAAATACTATAAAAATACAGAACCTCAAAGAGACAAAGATATATATTACTTTGCCACACTGTGTCTCACTAGACTGCTTAGCTATAATGGGCCTCAAACACAGCATCCGTATGAACTATACAGTGTGCTACCACTGCTCATGCCAGATTCTGCCTTGGGATATGAGCCAGCACCCTTCTGGTGACACTGTACTTTTTACATGTAGTGACATGTAGTTTCTCCTCTGTCCAAGGACCACAGCAAGCACCCACCCTTCACTACTGAACAGATTAATTCCAGAAGACCACTTCTGGCTTGGGAATGTCCCGTCCCTCAGGATGGGGCTGGCAGCATATCCTGGTCTTCAGTTATAAACGAGATCATTTCATTAATATTCTAAATATAGCAAACAAAACTGAAAAAAACGTGGGTTTAGTGCTCTTTAAGCACTTGAGATCCAACTCGGACAGAAAAATCAGCTGCTCTCAGCGTTAGCTTGAGCAGTGTTAGCTTGAGAGTGGCATGCAGACTCGGCACAATAGCATCATACCCCGTGGCTTGTGAAGGAGCTTCTCTGCTTCCCGGATTCCCTCTCAGCACAGTTTGCATACGTTGTGCTGTATGAATGATCAACCACACGCCGTATATATCGCCAGCCACACTGAGTGTCACCTAGGACCCCAATGGTATGCATGTTCGCCGTCTGCCATTCGGTTACATCATTTTCAGATCAGGACACGCAATGAAATGACTGAACACATTTTTTGATTTTGATAAAACCTAAATTCAATGTTCAGAACAGAAAATTGTATTCTAATTGTAGGTGTGAGTTGGTTACGGATAATGCTGGTTAAAGTCAGTCATAAGTGCAAGTTGGGGAGCATTTTGGTTTCCCAATAGAGTACACCAGCACTGGAGAAAGAGTATCTGACAGACCAAGACTGTCTCAGCTCTGTTATAGCGAACTGGAAACACATAGTATTGCTGGAAACACATCCAACATGCTAATTTATTAGGAACGAAATCATCTGAGTGTGTAGATGACTGGAGCAAAGCAGAAACCACCACTGCAAATTAGTCTCCCCGTGGCACTTAAGGTGCTTTTGCCAGGAAATTCAGGCCAGACTAAAAAAAATAATAATTACGGATATCGGGCTGTTTATTCCTACAGATATGCGACTGGCTGTACAGAACAGGGGATTTAGGTCATTACGATTGTTATGATACAATCTTACTTTTCAATTTTCATTTATTTTATGTATTTATTTTTAGTCTGCAAAAGTCTCTCAGGTTTTGTTATTCAGACACACTAACTGCACTGACTGCAACTGTTTCTAATTGTTTGCAGTTTTAATAATAAAATTTATTTTACCAAAATGGCACCGAATCATGAACTCAAAAGGAAGGTTTATATCAATGGCGAATTTTGTGTATTGTTACACCAGTTGCATTAAATCAGCCAGTTATGTTAAATCATATGAGTTGAGAATCTTCATTGACTAATTATCCTAGATCTGCTCTCCCATTGGAGGGTTGAATGAGGCGGGGTCTTCTCTAGCACCGTTTATGTGATCCGCTCCATCAGTTGGAGGGTTAGGGTGGCAGGCATTTATTCTTTGTGCACTAGGCCCCGTTCCCCCATTAACGAGTCCCTCGAGTCCTTTGTCCCCCCCGCCATTGACCTCCTGTGTCTCTCCCCACCTCCACCTTCCACAGCATTTTTAAACGGCTGGTTAAAGTGTCACGGTTGAGAAGAGGAGCTAGCTGTTTGCGACAACACAGCCTCCCCCTGAGGCACCCGTAACGAAGCAAGGACAGCGAACTGGTCTGGAACGATAACGTTTGTCGACACCGCTCTGCTCCGCTGTTCCAGAGTACTGACCTGCTTTTAAGCCATTTGCTGGAGATTTTCGCCGAATCCTTTGGTCATTGTCCTGCTGGAACTCGTATCTTTGCCCTAAAACTCGCCTCTCAGTTACTGAGCCGGTTCTTCTCCAGGAGTTGTCAGTATGTGCCTCTATTCACCTCTGTCCATATTGACACCTTGACAAGCTTCCCAGGCCTCCTGCTAAGAAGCAGGGCCGTAGCCTCGTGCCACCGCCTGCGAGAGTGAGGACAGCGACTGTGCTGTTCCCTGGGCGATGGGCTGTTTGGTTTGTACTAAACATAGCGCCTCACTTTTGGGTGGAAGAGCTCGACAGCTTCTATCAAACCAGCAGGCTCCATGTCTGCCGTGCGGCTTTTGGCTCACGCCTGGCAGGATTTACTGCCGGCCCTCCTCAGGCATCTCCGAAACTTTCTCCGCCATCGGGCTACTATTGCAGAGTGGCTGAAAGTCTCGACCGCGGGAGAGGTGGCTCATGCCTGGACAGTTTCCTGTTTGAGCCGCGCGATACTGCTGCTGCTATAGCGGCCGCTCGCTCTCCTCACTCACAGAGGCCCTTCTCACACACTGCTCATTCTTCCTGATCTCAGACCTGCCAGGGTCTGCCATCATCTCACCCTTTAACTCGACGTCACAACACAGTAACATGCAATACACTGCCAAAGCCCAGAATACCTCTCACACCGACATTTTAACTACAGCTGAACAATACTGCCATTGTTATTATTGCTATAAAAGAATAAAATCACATTTAGCATGAGCTAAATACTTTCAACTATAAATTGTAAAATGTATATTAAAATAAATATTAATGTTCTCAGTATTCTAACTGGCTCACAAGTCTTACTCTTGTGATTTTTAAATCTCTGGGTAAACAGTAGACTAACATGCACATATATAACGAAATAAAACGGTTCTATAAAAATCTGTCCTACAGTAAAGCTTCCCAAGGGAAACAAACTCATTTCCATGTTCTTAAACACTAAGCTACCTGCTGCTTTTTGAGGGGAACTTTCCATTGCATGATTTTTAAGAGATATGTGATAATGCCATTTTTTCATTGTTAGAATTCTTGCTAAGAAAGAAAGGTTGCGGCTGACTCAGATAAGAGAGGATGGAGAGATGCCGTGGCTCAGTGGCATGGGCTGTGAGGATGCTAAGAGAATGACTGAGTAAGCAGCGACTTGGCCCCAGAGGGAGATTACATCTCTGACGTAGGGCGGCTGCCCTGGCCTTCAGTGGCAGCTAGGCGGCAGTACAGGGGGTCATGGATAAAATGAATCCAACTTGAAACGTTACCTATAACCGCAGCTGATGCCCTGCTCTTGTTAAAGCCGGATCATTCTTCTGGGGCGTGGCACAGTGGTCAGCACTGTTGCCTCCCACCTCCGTGTGTGTGGAGTTTGCATGCTCTCCTTATGTACTCCAGCTTCTCCCCACAGTCCCAAACCATGCTGAGGTTAATTGGACTAACCCTATTGTCTGTTTGTGTGAGAAAATGGATAGACTCATTCTCCTTGTATTCTATAATGTTAGCATTCCTGGGGGGTAGGCAGCCAGTCGACCTTGGACCCCCAGAGCTTTTTTTATCTCCTTACTCAGGAGTTTTTGGTTCCACTCTGTGATGTCTTTTTTCTTCTTTCTTTCTTTTCTTCTTTCTTTCTTTCTTTCTTTCGTCCCCTCGTCCTTTTTGAGGCAGTAGTGGACAGCCAGACACTCTTGCCAAGTGCCTTGGGGTTAATGTTGTGAAAGGCGCTATATTACAATACATTGAATTGAAAACACAAGCTTATGAACCAGTCCAGTCAGAGTCATGCACCCAGAGATGAGGGAAGATAAGTCCATGTCCTTCAAGGAAGTTCCCAAGATGAGGACATTCAGGAGGCAGCGTTTGGTGGGTGCCTGCTTGGGGGGTCCTGGCGGGGGCCTTTGTTCTGTTCTGCGCCATTGTGACCCAGCATTAATGTGAAAACACAGTGGCGTAAACCATTGGCTCAGTTTGAAATCTGTATAGTAAACAAAGGTGTGCTTAAACAAACAGAGTGAGCCCAAAGGCCCAGCTGACACCTGTTAGCTGCATCTCCCAGTACAGCGGATAAATGGCACTGAACCAAGGAGTTTAGCCTTAGCTTTGTTCCCTGGGCTTCTCAGTTCCAGTCATTTCTGGACAATTCTAGCTAAGCCCCTCAAAGATGCAAAATGCAAATCACATCTAAAGCATATTTAAGTCTCTCTCATAGTGCTCCGAAAGAGATTGGTCTCCGCGCCTCGCACAGTTTTTAATGTCCTGGAACGCTCCATCTGATTGGATCTTTCTAAAGCTTTGCTGACCCCCCTCACCCACATTAAATTTGCAATTGGGGAGATTCATAGAACAATACGTTACCTGTCAAGTAATGTAACCATTACTGTTTTATTCATGCTAAGCTATAGATCTGACCAAAGAACCGAATCTATATGCGCCACACGCGTTCTTTTAATCCTGTTCAAATTGTTACGACGCTTTTGGCAGAAATGGATACTCGTTATGCATTTAGCAAGCAAAATCATTGTTATTGTCGGCTTGTCAGATTGTTTGCATTTCATCCCCGCACCACTGTAGCTCAAAGCCTGTTACTCATCGCTAAACGAAAAGCTTTTCTTCTGCACTTTGTTGATGAGAGCCGTTATTCTGGCTGTCTTTGACACGTGTAACAAATGCATTTCTGTCACGAAGAACCTTCACACCTGGACCGCAAAGGCGGCTTCCCTTGGCGAGTCCATCAGTGGCACCGCGTCCCAGAGCCGCACATAAATATGGCAAGCCACAACATCACTGTCCTTCACTCCACCTCTGAGCCCATCTATTAAATCTTCCTCTTGTGGAGAACGTTCAAAAACAAAGTCTTCTTCCACGCTGGGGCCGGGGGGTATTGCCGGCTTGGGATTTCGAGATCCTGTCGTGTCTGAAAATTAAATGGAGCCTCTGGGATTTCTCGCGGACGCCATGTCCCGAATGCTGTATGAGCGGCGGGCGCGTGTGGCCACAGGGGCAGCGCGGTCTGACCATTTCTCTGAAGATTTCAGAAGAATGCCGATTGTTATATGAATTGATTCGAGAGCATCTGGTCTCGATGGTATTCGGCACTTAATTTTATTTGTGTTCGGCTGCTTGGGTAGTCATTCCTGCTAGATCATGACTGATGAAAGCATTTGCATGCCCAGCATGAAAAAAAAGACAGGAAAAATGCGTATATTAAGAGGCTCAAAAAGCCCTGCCTGTGCACCCGGATCCTGCTGGGACCGTAATTATGTTTTAAGGTAATCTGTGAGGGATTACTGTCATTCTCGGGGGGGCTATGGTCCCTCTCCCCCTGTCGCTGACACTTCTGCAAGGAGGGAGTGACAGACTGCTGTTAGGATGGGACGCGGGGGGGGTGGGGCACTGCAACCTCATCTAACACAACAATATATTTGTTTAAATAAACGCCCGATAGCAGACAAGGTCCAAACTGGCAGCGGGGTTAGCCTTTGCATTTCCTGTTTTCCTGGGTTCATTGTCGCACACACCCTGTGAAATTGTACTCTGCAATCAGTAGAGGGTCTAAGCAGCCTAATTGCACCTGCAAAGATGAACAGGATCATTTGGTACAGGAGACAAGGTCAGTGGCTCCATATATGAATAAGCGTCACATGGAACCTTACAGCACCCATGACTGCATACCACCACTAATGACCTTTGTCCTAAAATACACTTAAGGCTGTATGGGTAATGATTTGTAAGTCGCTTTCGGATGTAAGAAGCTTAATGATCAAATGCTCGCAATAAATCCTGTTTCAGCTAAATATTCCTGCTAACCCTGGCTTTACCTTATTTCTGTCATTTTATCACGTGTTTTTATGTATTTTTCTGCACCTGTAGTTTTAGCTGCTGCATTTTCTGATCTAAAAAATATAACGCAAAGAATAAATAAATAAATTGGTGAGCAAATAAATAAATAAACAGCCCTGAATGCAGCAAGAGAGAGAGACTGGCAGTTTCCTCTGTTGGTGCGACAGGCTTGTATGAGGGGGATTAAATTGCGGGTGACATGGTTTTGATAGCTTGTCACACCAGTTCATGACGGCCTTTGGTAAGAATTAGGTTTGAGAAGCCCTGGCCAGCCCTCCTGTCTGTACTGCTGAGATCCTTCAAAGAACAAAACAACATTTTCGAAGATGATAAGAAGTAAAAATACCCTTGCAGTCCAGGGACCGTTGTGTGTAAACCGCTCTGCAGCGTATGCAAATGAGAGGTGACTTAGGCTCATCCGTGCTGCAAAACAATGTGCAGTCTTAAAAGTGTAATCATGCTTGAAATGAGCTGGGATTAGTCCAGTGGGCAGGTATCCTCCCGTAAGTACTGCAGACTTAATTTCTGAATGTATGGCTTTATATTTGGGATTAGGAGACCTTCCATGAACTTCCTTACAGAAATAACCGAAGTATCTGGATTCAACACAGCACTGACAAGACATTTGCACTGCATTTTATTACATTAATCGTGCATCAGGTCAGATTGATGTTTCCACTGCGGTTCTGTTTATTGGGGTCATGCTGGCAGAACCAAACCGATTAAATGTGGGGGTTCTTGCGGCTGCTCGTCTGATTGGCTGCAGTTCCCCTCCCCTTTGGGGCCCATTTGGTTCAGCCCTATTCGGGGGGGGGAGCGGCCTGACCTGTAGTGTGAGCCCAGGTGGGAGAAGCGTCTCAGCCTCAATTTCGTTCTTGCCTCCCTGCTTGCTGGGGTTTCCCTTTGAAGTTATTGTCTCTGAGAGGGCTCTCCGCATGCAGTGCCGACGCGACCCGGAGTCGCCTGCTGAAGTGCCAGCAGGAGAGGCGATAGAGTGCTGCGCTCTCCCAACACCTCCGCGCCGACTTTCAAAGGGGAGCGCACTGCGCGGCTGTGTTGGCACAGTGCATGTGTATTATTCTGTCTTATTAGCATTTAGACGTGGGCGTTCTGGAAAAGCCACCGAGATGTCGAGATTGAGCAGGCAGTCCCCTCGTTAGACAGTAGCCAACTTCAGCTGTAAGAGGAAGGGCCATGGCTCAAGGTGATCAAGGGATATGTGGTCACATGACCTGTCACATGACATAATGACACGTCTATAAGCACCCCTCACGTTGCTTCATATGGCTTTCTTTTGTAGGAGAAATGCACAAATAAGTCCTGGGATAAGTGTGATGTGTTACCAGAAGGTTCAAGTTTATTAGACCATCAGTAAACAGGACTGATAGAGTAAATCAGGACATTGGGAGTCATGTGACTTGATAATGATGAATATTGTAAGAGATCTGTGGTGTATATATGGTGTTGTACTCTAGATCTCATGCTTTAAATGTACAGTAAAGCTGTCTCAAACTGATGCAATGACTCTTAGCTTCATATAGGGAGAAATGCAGCATCTGTCTAGGAGCTAAAATCAAGCATGCAAGTACTTCAGGTTTTTTTTTAAGATATTGCTTTCTTTTCAACAAGAAACAAAACAGACAATAAAAGCGAAGAAATATCCTGTTGCCAAAAAACAATTTTAAATTCACAATAAATAGCATGAATACTGTGATTACTAATTATTTAAAAGCTGTTTGCCTTACATCTTAACAGGAACTTGTGACAAATCTGCAATTTGGCAATTATTCGCGGGCCCTAACAAAGGGACGTAGTTATGTATGTGTAGCAACACCTGTGGCGGTTTGCAGATAGTGTTGCTTCTTCTGGAACCATCAGCCCAGGCAGGATGCAGGAGGATACAGACTCACCCCGCAGCCTCTCAGAAATTCCCTTTGCTTACTGCTAATTAGGTCAGATATAATACAAACCTGCCCAAGAAAAGCATGTGGTAGAGCAATTCATTTTTTAATCTTCCCTTTTTCTCATTTTTGCTACCGCTGCTTAAATCGATCTGTGGGTTTTCCTGCATGGGAGAAGAGAAACAAACCCATCGGCCCCTGCCAGATGTGGAAGATGTTTGGGACTGTAGTGAACCTGATTTTAAAAAAAAAAACAGCAAAATCCAGGAAGTCACAACGCACCATAGAGAAACATGCAGAACTCTGCTGACCTAGCTTACCCTACCAGAGATCTGTGCTCACCAATCCACTGCAGTGCCCCAAAAATAGAATATGTGGTGAAGTATCACGGCATGGAGTGATGCAAAAAACAGGAATGCTGATCTCTAGTGCGCCAAGGACCACCTGTATGATCCTCAGCAATTGTAGAACCGAGCAATATTCTACAGAAAGATCAACCAAGAGGGGATTGTGTTGTGTGACACGTACCCCATTATATGAAGAACCACACTGCATTACAGAAGAAGTAGCTGATTATTAGGCAAGGCGGCGGTGGTGTCATCTCAGATGCCGTCCTGCGTCAAGACCTCCACGACCCACTGGTGTTGTAGGAACCGTGAATTGTGCTCGGTGCTGGGATACTCTGTTGGATTTTGTCAAGCCAGTCATGTATGAGGTGAAGCTTTCGTGTAGCGGGGTCAAGCAGCAAGGCACATGTCGGAGGCACGGCTGCGAAGAGGAACATTGAATCACTGGGCTGTCCTAATCCAAATCCAACCCTAAACCCCGCAGTGCTGTGACAGGAACTGAACTACTCTGTGGAGGAGTGGGTCCTCATTTCACCATAATGCTGTTAAACGACGGTCAGTCACTTGAGGAAAGTCAGCGTGTCTGGTTGCAGAAATTGAGACAAAGAATGACATAATCAGGGTGTGAGTGCAAAGCCACACAGGGGCGTCGAATGATTTTCTTTTCGATTCTTTGCGATTTTACTTTATCGCAGACAGGGGGCACCAGCGGGGAAGCTTGCCTAGGCCATTACTCAAGATATTGTAGTCAACTTTGGCTAAAGAAATGAGAATAATCTGTCAAAAACATGACGTGACCAATGGTGGGGAGAACTATAGGAGAGTACTACAGGAAATAATGGTTAACGTTAGCTGTGACTGAAAGGTTATCATGCTTACTTTTATCCTGTGTTAAGTAACTCATACAAATGTACAGAAGAATTAAAAAACACACATTTAAAAAACACATTTTAGCTATACCCACCTGAGTGTCAATGGGTTTTCACACCTTTGTCTGTGTGTATATGTGTGTGTGTGTGTGTGTGTGTGGGTTTGCATAAATCACATTTGGGGACCAGAATGTCCCCAAAGTAAAAATTCCAATAGTCTTAAATTTGGGTCGGTTACTTATAGTTAGGGCTGGTTACGATGTTTGTGGTTATCCTTCACATAAGCCGATATCAGGTTTATTCTCTCTGTAAGGTTAAGGGTGTCGTGACTGGGATTATGGATTTGCCCATATAAATGAGGGGTACGTCCCCATTTAGACAGATACGTGAGTCTGTGTGTGTGCGTGTAGGTATTCCAGCCCTTACTCTCTCGCGTGCGGCACTGCATGTGCAGTACCAGCGAGTCTCAGGCCCTGATGAATGCAGCAGGAGGAGGGCTCTGGCCATTTATATGTGGATGCGCCACATAGCTCATACCGGTAAGGGCGAGTGTGCGCCAGCAGCAGCATGCTAAGTCTGAATTTATTAATACCTACACAGAGATGCGGTGGTCTCTCCTACTTTCACTTCACGTAAACTGAACTCTAACTTAAAACAAACAATTTATAGATAAATAATATTTAAGCCACTATATTTATTTAACCCTTGTCATGCTCCTGTGAAGGCTGTTTACATGCACATTGCACTGTGTGCATAAACCCCTGTGTCCAGCCCCACCCCCCCGTTTTATGTTGTGCTGCATTTTGCACTTTAAGCCCTCCCCACACACACTGACTGTATATCACACCGTGGTCCTGAATGTCATTTCGTGACCCTCTATACTGGTATATGAATGGTATAAAAATAAAGCAGGCTTGGCTTGATCTGATTATCGACGAGGCTTTGGGAGCATCTGGAAATCTATATTCTGTGTTGGCTTCTGAAACAGAGCTCCTGGAGGCTCAGAGCGCTACCCAGTTTGCTGGCCAGTGGTCGGGGAAAAAGACACATTCACGCTGAGATGGCGACCATGTTTATACGTTTGGACTGATCTTTGTAAAGATGTCCATTGGGCCAGAGAAAATTCCATGGGCCACGGCTGATGATCCCCAACAACGGATGTTTAAACAATTCGTACTGAGCAATTGGCAATGGTTTGACAAGCACTACGAATGGCCCCTTCTGCAGTATAGTGTATATTGGGTGGCTACAATGTGAAGTGGAAGGACTCACAGATGCATTGGGGGTAGCTGCCGTGGCATGATGGGAATGGTGTTTTTTTTACTATCTGTGCAGGGATGACCTCAAAAAAGAAACATCCATTAAAATTAACGCAACATACCATCAAAGACAGGCATGGGAAAGTAAAATTACATTACAGCACACCACTATGGCAATATTCTCTATTTTCAGTGTAAAATAACGATATGCATGACAGTGCTTTTTGATTTTGTCAAATTCAACAGCACTTTGGTCAGCTTAAATAGAGAGTGTGAGTGAGCGTGTGTGTTAGAGGGTATGAGTGAGTGTGAGAAGGTGTGCGTGTGTGAACATGTGTAATTGAGAGACTGAGTGCGTATGTGTGAGAGTGTGTGTATGAGTGAGCATGTGTGAGGGGGCAGGTGTGAACATGTAAGAGTGTGTGACTGAGTGTGAATAAGTGTGTGTGCGTTAGAAAGAGAGAGCATGTGTGACAAAGTGTGAGTGAGAATGTGAATGAGTATGTGTGAGCATGCGTGTGAGAGAGTGTGTGTGAGAATGTGAATGAGTATGTGTGAGCATGCGTGTGAG
>JAODKM010000034.1:2817507-2842500 GCA_026780845.1 Petrocephalus sullivani
TAGAGGAGAGAAAACGAAAGGGCCGCCGGAGCCGGAGCGGGGGGGGGGGGGGGAGGGGGGGGGGGGGGGGGGGGGGGGGGGGGGCGGCCGGAGCGGGGGGCAGTTGATGGGCAGCCTCTCCCCACCCCCCACCTTTATATATCTTTATTTTGGCCAGCCCTGCTGCAAATCGATGGCTGCAATTCTTCGAAAACACCCGATTTTCATTTAATGACATGCCTTTGCCAGCCCTTTGGGTGCTGCCCCACATTCTCAGGCCTTCTCTCTATATATATGTGAGTATGTGTACACACACACACACACACATACACACACACCCACACACACACTCGCTGCACTTCTGATAAAATTCTGAAAATCGAAATTCACAGGTGGGGAAACGCGGGTCACCCTCGGGACCTGGTGGCAGTGTACCCCTCCTCCCCCCACCTTCCCAGCACCTCCGCATATTTTCCAAAGTAGTTGCACTGCTCATTTGTGTGGGAGGTAATGGGGGTTTCTTTTGCCACCTCTGTGCCTGGTCTCTGGAGTGGGGTGGGGACTGCTCTTGCCACCTCTGTGCCTGGTCTCTGGAGGGGGGTGGGGGCTGCTCTTGCCACCTCTGTGCTGGGTCTCTGGGGCGGGAAGGGGCTCTCACCACCTATATACGGGGTCTTTGGGAGGTGGGGGTCTGTGGTGCTTAAGCCACTTATATGCCGAGTCTCCGGGAGGAGGGGTGGTGAGGGGTGTTCCCACCACCTCTGTGCTGGGCCTGTGGGGGTGTGGCGGCTCCTCTCTCTCTCTCTCTCTCGCCCCCCTTTCTCTCTCCTTCAGTCTCCCCCTCTTCCTCTTTCTCGCTCATCTTTGTGAGGTGCTCTCTTTCTCCCCTTCTCCTGCATTCTCTCTCCTCTTGTCCCTTTTCATCTCTCACTCTCTTTTAGCTTAGGCAGATTATTGTTTTATCTTTTATCATTTTAATAAACTTGATTATTATGGTGATACAGTGGTTAGCACTGTTGTTTCACTCCACTGGGGACCAGGGTTTGAGTCTCTGCCCTGATTCCATGTGTGTGGAGTTTGCATGTTGTCCCCGTATCACCATGGGCTGTCCTCCAGGTTCTCCGGTTTTCCCCCACAGTCCAAATCCATGCTGAGCTTAATGGAAGTCACCTAATTGCCCATAGGTGTGTTTGGTGGGTGGGCCCTCCAATGGGTTGCTGCCCTGTCTTGCACCTGTAATAACCCTGTATAGGACAAACATGTCCTGCAGGTGGTTGGATGGATAGATGGACAGATTGATTATCTGTTATTAGGAATGATTTCTGTCCCTTTATTGCTGCAAGTTCCCAGGATGCCCTATAGGGGGCACCCTGGGACCACAAACATAAATGCGGCATTGGGTCCATTTATCCCCAGGAAGTGAAAGGAACAATTCATACTGAGCAAGTCTGGAATACCAGGCTTCTTCCTCCCAGTTCGGAGAGAAAGTCAGTTAATAACGGTGTATAAATAATGACTTTTTAATGGAGATCTTGTAAAAAAAAAAGGCAAACAAAGATGGCACAACGGGAGCTGGAGGAAAAGAAAGACTCCCAGCATGTTTAAATGTTTAAAAAAGAGACGGGTGTCTGCGAAGGCTTTACCCTCCAACTGGAGCCAGAATTAATATTCTCCAGTGCGCCGGTGGGTTTAGTTTAGGCCAATCACGTGGAGCCCTCTGCCTCTCTCAGCCCGCAGAAGTCGGATAATTACCTATTTACAATGCCTGTGAACAGCCGTGCCGCTTTTGAGGAACTCTGTGTATGCTCGCGCTGGCTGTCCGCCACCCGTGGCTGAAAGGAGATCGCCATGGAAAAACAGTCCGTTGCTCCATGGCTGGACGCTCACAATATTAACGTTCCAGTGGTTGCTATGCCAACATTGGGGGGGGGGGGGACTTGTAATGATATGTGAATCAGCTGGGCAGCCATGCTGGTGTCATACGGCGGCGTGTCTGATGGATAATATGGTCAGCAGTTGTTCCCGCCCGTTATCCGTGTATCCGCCCAGAACACATGCAGTCAGCTCCTTTTTTCCCGCGTCCTGTGACCTTTATCGAATCCGTAGGTCCCTGGCGAATGCGATCTGCTGACTCGATGGTCCCATACTGTACGGCGGTCCGAGTATCTCAGGGCTAACGGGTGCCTGCTGACGAAGCCTCGTTAGCAGCGGCACCCCCCCACCTTCCACCATGCCAGCCACACCAGGAGACCGCTCTGGTCTGGAGCACAAGGGGGACACTGCTACCTTTGTCAGGAGTGATTGAAATTCAGAGACCTGTTTCGTCCTCCACTAGCAATCATGCTGTGGTGCTCGGGAGTCATTCTTACATCATCAGAAATTACTTAAATACACATGCAATAGATAAAGACCCAAAAGGTCCAGTAAATGGTGGGATAGAGTTAGAAACCAGCCCTGAGGGGTCTAATCACCCTGCAAGTGGGTGGCCTGCTTTGGAGTAACTGGACAGCCCCGTTCCGGTGTTCCAGGGACAGTGATTCACAGGGACGAGCTGTGAGCGGACAGGATTCATGGTGGTCCTGATGAGTCGCACCGGTGGCATCCGGCTGGAATGGACGGGCCATCTGCTCTGAGCGGCCTGACCCCCCTGGGCCGTCCCACGCCACCTCCAGGCGTCCGACGTGTGCATGTTTGATGGTGCATTCTAAGCATGCCAAGAAGCCCACAGACAGGGGCAGCCGAAAGGCTGCGGTGGGTCATAGAGCATGTGGCCAAATGGGATCAGCTTAACACGGCCCTCAGCGTGCAGGAGATGAAGGCCGCCGTGCGTAAAAGGATTACTGCCGTGCTCATATTCCGATCCTAATGCCTCCTTCCTCTTGTAATTCACATCTTGACTTTCTCTCTCTCCCACAACGAAAAGATGGATGGATGGACGGATGGGTGGGCATTCTCTTCACTTTGCAAAAATGCTTGGGCAATAATAACTGACTTCACCACTTGTAATGAAACGGCCAAAGTATTTTGCATCTCTTGAATTTTTTTTATTTATGTTTGTTTGTCAGATTACTTTTGATCTGATGCACATTGCTTCTCTCCATAGTGACCTTGATACATCGAGCTCCATTATAGTAACGAGACAAAAGACTCTAGATGGCAGTAGTAAGTCAAATATAGGCTGTCACATCGCATATCTGAAACCTGGCAATTGTTCTGCGCATAATTTATCTGTTTGTTGCATCATGGTGGGGGTGAATGAGCAAGTTTTACATTAGAAGGACATTTCTTTGCGGGTCTTACATTTTTGAGATATCATCTTAGGCCATCTCTGAGATTATACTCTGCAGGTCATTATAAACAATGCATTCTGGTGATTTTATCTAGAGTTTATGGTCAAATTAATTCTTTTATGTGTTTTTTGTATGGAAAAATCTCGGCTGTCATTTGTAATAAATCCAATCCTGCCTCATTATTGCATTTAAGACAGCCTTAATAACATTTATACATGACAATTGTTTGGGTGCAATCTTTGATCACTGATAAACAAACCAAAAAATATCTAATATCAGCGTGAAAACATAAGTAACCAGCCAGCAGTTGATGATGGTCAGGGTAAGATTGCTTTAGCTACAATGCTGAAGCAATTAAGGCTGGATTGCTTTTCTGCATCGAAACGGACGCCCAGTTGAATCTGAGATTACGCCACTGCAATTGTCACAATATTTCGGTCTTAAAAATTAATTGTGTATAGCCAGTTTGGACACCAGTATTTAGAAAAAAAAGCGGTCATCTACTTGGAAAGGAAGTGCAAACTACCTGGATAAAATGAAGGTTTGTTTCCTCAGCCTCTTCCCCTGTTTAATATAGGTTTGCCGGTTTTCTCTTGGTCGTTTGCATGCTGTGTTTTTGACCATTTGTGGTTTTAATATGCGAGATGAAGGGGAATGTATGGGATTTGTTTATTTTGAGCTGACCACAATTCAGTGAATCTTTTATATCCTTCGGGCACTATGCTATCTCCGGTGCACTGCGCCTAAGTAGATGGTGCAAGATGCGGGTGGCGATGACATCAAATTTGGGTTTTTGTTTTTATTTTCTTAGCAGCAAGTGGGCCTGTATGTTTATTTTATAGATAAGTAATATTGCCGTTTGATTAGCTGCTGCATTCCCCGTGGGATGATTTGGATTTTTCGAAAAGGGATATTGCCGTTCGTTGCTACAGAAGTTACTATTTTGAGAAAACGTGTATAAGGACAAATTTTGAGTATCCAAGGAGAGTGTATTTTGACTAGATTGCTGCACAGGTGTTGCTTAAGACTGAAAATGCCTCACGCTGGCTTTGGTGTAGCTATAGTTAGGGCTATCTTTCCAGTATAATTCTACATATAAATACAAATGCATCACAAAGCCATTCTCAGAGGGCCATCTGGAGGCTGCAGTGATGAGTGAGGCTTGGAGGGGGGTTTTGCCTGGGACTCTATGCAAAGCTTGAGCCGTGTTCCTGTTTAGTCCTGCTTCATGGAGGTCCTGCACTTTAGAACACAGGTAACTTCAAGGAGACGCTGGTGAGAGCCACTCTTCTCCAGGTGTGCTAAACAGCTGCCCCCCCCCCCATCACAGAAGCGAGCGCACATGCTCTGCTGGCCGGTCGTTAAATCCACCACGTGCAGTGGAGTGTTAATTGAGGCCAAAGGTGACATCTCCCTTCCGAAGGGTGCACCTGGTCCTGATGAAGATCTCAAATCATGAGCACGTCTCTGCAAATGAAATGTTGTGCAGACTAATGAGAACCTCAGGCCAGGAATCAATGCCAGTGTCAGTGCTGGTTACTGTATTGCACAGTATGGTTTTAGGCATGAAGACGCAAACCAATCCCATTAGGGGTGCACAGTACGTTGTCAAATGCACCCCTGTCAAAGCTGAATATCTGTACGTCATATGACCCTGTAAGCCACATTTTTCCAAACTGATCACCTTAGAATATGGCATAAAATAGTGGCTTTATAATAATTAAAACGGACCATACCGTATATCTTTTTTTTTCCACGTACCGCCTAACAGACGCGGAAACTGGTAATGAAGTGGTTTCCTGTGAGCTAGCATTAGGCTGCCATCAAAAGCAGTGATCAAGAATCACCCCCCTGGTGGTTGAAGTGCATATCGCATGCTTACAAATATTGCTTATCTATGTAGACTAACCATATTAAATTTCCTCTTTATTGCGTCGTAAAATTAATATGTATGCGAGACTAATTCAATGTAGGCATGTGCGCCTAATGGTTTATTTCGTCATTGCAGTTTGACTAAATAACCCATTAGGTTGCTACAGGTGGTGAAGTTTGGCGTCACGTTTTTCTAATGGAAAGTGGGTTTGTATCTGACTGCATAACTCAAAAAACTGCGGCTTAATTGACTGTTTTTGGGCTCCTCGATGACTCTTGTCCCTTTTTCCTTGTTTAATAATTTTCTTTTGCCTGTCATCAATCTGAAAACAGATTCGAACGCGGAGGGCACACCGGCGCCAGACGCGCTCCCGGATGCGCGTTCCCGATGCGCAGCCAGCCGGCATTATTATCCGGAGAGGGGGTCACGGCACCCACCTCATCTCAATTACGGGCATCCTTTTGAGGTTCTGACCACTGAAACAGCATTTTCGGTCAGCCTGCTTGCACTGCATTGGTAACTGGTGACCTTGATATTATATAGATCCATTTCTGTGCTATATTTGCCCCAGGGCATCTTTTACCTCTGACCGGGCTTTTATGAGAGAGATTAAGTGCTTAATATGAGCATAACCATATGTCATGTGACTTACCACGCCCCCTATAAATACTGTACTTAAGACACCCACTTAGTGATATTAACCTGCATCTAGATGTCATCATAACCAAGGATAAGTCAAGTCTTTAACTTTATATGCATAAGTGTGTTAGATATACAATGAAACTGCATTATTGCTGTGTGTCTATATCGCCTATAATATAATACGCAATACAGGTTTCGCTATACAGGTTGGGAAGGAAATGGATAATGGATGCAAAATGGCACCGTTCCCCGTGTTTTTGATTAACATTTAATAAAAAAAAAAAGCAAACTGATTTTGAGTTTGCTAGAGACTGTAATCCTCATCGATTCGCCCGGGACCCATAGGCGCTTAATAGGCGTGATTTATGGGGACGTGGCGGGACTGCTCGGCGGATCCCTGTGATTAATAAGCAGATTCCCATCCGCTGGCAACTCCCGCTGCACTTGTGTGATGGAGGATCAGACAAGACGTACCCTGCATTGAAAAGTCAAGACACACAGTCTCTGTTCTCTCCTCCTGTGCTTTTCCTCCCCTCCCCAAATCCTCCATCACTATCCCCCGTCCACCTCTCTCTCTCTCTCTCTCTCTCTCGCTCGCTCTCTCCCTCCCTCCCTCCATCCCCATCCAGCCACACACACATATACACTCAGAGATCCTGCTGGAAGCAGGCACCAGAGGAGGCTCTCTCTGGCTCAGCAGCCCCGTCCAGAGTGCGCATCTCCCGAATAACTGCGCTGGCGTCCGGGCTGGATCCCCACTCCAGGGAGAGAGCAGTCGAGCACCAGGGACCTTCATTCTGCAGCCATGTCTGAATCTATACTAGCCTTTCTCACCATATCGGGATTATTTCTAATGGCTAAGGTGCTTACAACAGTTGGAGCAGAGCGAGGTAAGGCGCCTCATTCGCGCATCATCTAGTAAACTTATGCCCTGTCTCCGCTATATATTCCCACAGAAATAAGGTACTCGTATCATGTGCACTGCAATTATCCAGCGTTCAACTACCAGTTAGTGGTGTTTAAGTGGCAGTTTATTCATTCAGACTGACTAATTGGTTTTCTGTATAAACCCGCTGCTGTCATTGGGTCTATTTGAATACAGGCGATTTGTGATGCAAAGCTGCTCAGGTTTTTTTTTTAAGTTTTAAGACTTAAATATGCAGAGTTAAATTGCACGCAAGGTGCATTTGTGGATTTTAGCGCTGGATGCTGGTGACAGGCAGGATGCGGCGTATTATAGCGGCACGCGGAGATATGCGCTCAAACCTGCATGCGCTTAATAACGCGTCAGAGACGCGCGTTTAAACCGTATACAGTTTCATTTTGTTTTATATGGCTAACTTTTTTATTTTATACTTTTCAATGTATTTTGAGCGTATACGTCTGGGCTACTATGAATTTTGGCTCGGAATTTATACTCGGTGAAAGGTTTCGAGTCTGGTTTGTGAGCAAAAATAAGACCAACGTTTCAAAAGTAAAAAATGTAACTGTGTAAACGTGACAAGGGCCGGGAACAACGAGATGTGGAAACACGCTTTTCTGTTCGAAACTTGGCTTGTAAATTATGTACCAGGGCCGTTTTTGTGATTACAAATTTTACCGAATGAAATACTTAATTATGCAGATAAACTGTCTACGTATTTTGCAAATAATAGATATGCGTATTGTTCCTTAGACCCCGAGTAAAGACCAGCAATGTATGCGCACATCTGCAGAAAAAAATCGTTATTAGATAAAATTATTAATTGTGATGTATTTGATTGGCTGCTTTTCGTTTTTGTCTTATAAATACAACCCCCCAATACATAAAAGAGCAGTTTGTATGTGACATTAACGAAGAATATCACATCAGCCGAGTTCATTCCGTCCTGCGGATAATTCGATTAAATGTATGAGCCAGATCCATAGTTGGTAAGGATGCAATACTGACGGTGAAGTATGCCAATAATATATCGGGTAACACAATGAACTCTCGATGCACTGATCGGTGAACTTGTTGACTCCTTATAAACATTTGTGTCGGGATTTGGTCGTATCACCGCGGGATGCCGTCCAAAACAAATCCTGCAGCCAGATGAATAGTGAAATCTACTACTCTGTCAATCACGCAGCCGTAAATATTGAATTTTGATAGCAGTAATAATAATAACCTAACTGTAGTGATTTTTTTATTTTTATTTTTCTCTCTCTACACGAACTCTTATCTCCCTGTTTATTATCAAGCCCCTACTCATGTAGTTTGAGACAAACCTGCCCGAAGCTTTGTTTTAAAGCATAATGCATGACTATTATCTTCACGTTCCCCTTGTTCCCGCTCAGCCGCTAATTTTGGTTTCCAGCAGCCTGTGTGCTAAATTTCAGTGACTTTCTCTCACAACATTAACTTTGACCTTTAGAAGCACTAAAGCTATATATAAACTGCTGAATGTGTTCATGTTTACAAACAGGCGATGCGCTTGCGGGTCTCCGCTTTGCTAACCTTTCAAGTCCACAGCACGTTAGTGGAAGGAGAAACTGGCTTTCTAAATACCTGCACGTCTCATAAAGTTGCAAAGTAGCTTTTCTTCCGCATAAGTCTTAGCACGCTAGTTAATATTGATCGGGGACGAGTGAATTATCTCACTTTTATTGTGCAGGCTATTACAAGTCTGAATTTTGTCATTTAAACGTAGTACAGGGGGGATTATGAGCAGTAAAGGTATACTTATAATAAGAGGCTGGGATGATTATGTTGCCGTCTTTAATCACTTTTCAGTAAGGTTGCCTGTAGCCTCACCTATAACGTAACGGTGCATGGTGCTTGTACCAGCTCCCATGGCACTGGGACAATTTTGTACTTGGTCTGCAAGGACTGCCCCACTTTTTTGTTGTTGACTGCTAAGGTGTCACTCTTTAGTTGGAAAGAAGCAGATCTCGCGGAGGGTGTAACATGCATTAATAGGTCAAGCGGTTTCAGACAATGGATGGATGGATGGATGGATGGATGGGTGAGTGAGTATGAAAGACCATTCGGCATATTTCCATAACTGATGATTCTGGAAAAGAGTGGGCCAGTTAGGTCGTGTTTCTATAGAGAAGGAGCCATGCCATTTAGTTAGTATCAATAAACGGACTGGTTCACGATGAAGGGTTTTTAGTGCATAGCGGCTTCGGCGTCATCCTTCATAGTGACAGATGGCGTACAGGGACGGAGCTCGGTCTGCTCTCGCCCGAAGTAGGCAGGGTGGCCCGCCGTTTGGAGAAGGTGAGGAGAACTGGGCATGCCGCACAGGAAAGTGGGCTTTGCTGACAGGTACGTCGCCCTGGCATCCCGAAACGCCCACCGCGCCAGCCTGCGACATGTCCACGTTTGATGTTCCACTTTAACTGAAACCGAATGCAACATTTTCCCTCTAATTTAAGAAAATCATAAAGCAAAATAAATACAGCTGTTCATTCAGATTCAAACGTGGGGCAGGAAAAAAATATCTGAGGTAGGGAAATTAAAAACAGAGATCGACCGGTCACTGTAATGGCCAAAAACAAACATCTGGGACAATAATGCAATATTTGCTAATAAACGGGCTAAGCTGATGAGTTAAGTGAATTATGTTAGGTCTGGGGGGGCGATCGCTTTCGCGTTAAGGCTGCGTGACGTTGCCCTTGATAACTGCGAATAAGTGCCTTGTCAAATCAAATAGCGGCTGTTCCGAAACGCCGCAAATGGGAAACATTCAGGGCCTGCCGCCAGCGTGCGTGCTGCGCCCTCCTTTATGCATGTCAGATTGCTCCCTTACCAAAAGTATTCATACATTTGAAAATATAGCGACAGCCGGAACATCAGAAATGTTTATTCAATTCAAATTGGCTTTTTAAAAATGTATATTTATGAATGATAATTTAATTTGAGTAGCCCCGGGTTTGGCTAGGGCTATTGCATGCTGATGGAGGGGGGCCGACAGGGGACGGCTGTGGACCTCCTCTGCAGCTACGTCATTTTTTGGACGGAGCACTAAAATACGAAGGTCATGCTTTAAATCCGCGCACTGTTTTCATAGCTGGCTCGCATCAGCGTCTGAAACGTTTTACGGCGTGGAAGGTGTTAGTTTTCCCATCGCGGGCACACGCCCCGAACCTGCGGGCGCGCGCCCTTTCAGCGGAGTGGCTGCAGGGAGGGGGCGTGGCTTCGGCATCTGCCGTGCACGACTGGACCACGCCAGTGTCGGGGGCGCGCAGAGCCGCCGGCGGTGAGCTGGAGTTACGCGATTCAGCTCGCGCTTTTGTAACGGGAGGAAATTAGGCCCGAGATAAGTGAACGGGCCTGTTAAGTCCGACCCAGAGCGCAGCAGAGCCGCTTGTCAGGTCAGCGCTGTGTAACGGGATTCAGCTTTTCCGGGGCAAAGTTTACCAGTGTAAATTCCCTATGCATCATTTTCACTATGGACTGTCATGAGGTGGCGAGATTGCAAGGTTGAGTCCCGAGCTCTGCAGGACTACAGCGTTTTTGCATTGCGGTGGCTGGCGTAGGGGCGTGGAAGTCAATCACACACCCTTTTGATTTTACTGAGCCTTATCAGGGTGACATGACTCTGGCATTCATGCTGATATGTGACAGTGGATCGCATAACTGATTATGTCCATAAAAACAGCTGAAGGAAGTTGCTTTTCAGTAAGACCCCACTGATGCTGGCTCTGTGCCCGCATGTACAGTAAATTGATGTCACCGCGGTGACTGTAGCCGTTTGTGCCTGAAACGAGTCAATGAGGCATCTGTGTAAGTGCCGGCTGTTGTGAACCAGAGCCACACGGACATGTGACCGTCGCAGGAGAACTGAGGGGACATTTATCAGGCTGAATGGATTCTGTATCTCTCCATGTCTTCTTGTTGATCGTAAGGCTCGAGAAAGTTCGAGACGGAGCAGATGGGGAAGAATCAAAGCCTCGTTTTCTTTCGTGCTGGTTTGCGCTGGTGCTTTTTTTCCATTGAAGTGAGCCAACCTACAGTCGTGGATCGGAGAAAAGTGAGCTTTTCAGTGCATTTCATCTAAGTTCAAATGTCGATCGTGACATCCGGTTTCATGTTTCATATTGGGTCTCACACACGCTGGAAGAGTCAAGGAAACAAAAACTGAGTCTGTGCTATAAAAATGGCTGAAAGCCCTGGAGATAACTGCGTGGCGTGCAGTGTGCAAGCTGGCGGCTGATGGCAGCATTGATTTGGCATTGCTCTGGGGGAAAGCACTGACCGGGGCCCATGCAGCACTGACCAGGGCCCATGCAGCACTGACCGGGGCCCATGCAGGCATGGCCGGGCAGCACTGAAAGGGGCCTATGCAGCACTGACCGGGGCCCATGCAGGCATGGCCGGGCAGCACTGAAAGGGGCGCGTGTGATCACCTCTCACTGAGCATGGCAGGGCATGATTTCACTAAGCCACGGCTGGTGTAGACTGGTGCGTTGCCGTGCCAGCAGGATGGACTTTCTCTCATATCCTTGCCTGATGTTCTCAGTCACACACGGTGGCTCTTAGACAGAATTAGCAAGCAGGATGGTAAGATCCACGCTGGTGATCCGGGAGCCTCTGTGGCTAATTTTGCACAGCATAACCCAAGGGCAGTGGATCCCCGGGGGCTCGATCTGTCGGCGCTGGAGTGACGTCTGTAGGTCTGGGGTCGCGGACTCCCTGAGACGTTTCCGGAACAATCTGGAGCTTTTCTCCCTGAGTCCCTCTGCCAGAGGAGTTGGGTGTGGCAAAGTCGTGAACGAGGGGCCATTGAAATGCTGACGGGGGCATCAGCTGCCCTGACATGGGCTGTGGGCGACGGGGCGACGAGGCCAGGACCTGGGGCACGAGTGAGCAATCCGTCCCGAGACAGAGCGTGTCTAAATCGGCATCGGGAAACAGCTGCGAAGCGGCTAGGTGGATAGAAAAGAGAACCGAGTGGGACCCCGGGGGGGCTGCGGGAGGTCTCCCCCACACGCCGGCGCTCGAAGAGGCCCGACATCACTTATTATGGAAGCGCGAGAAGCAGGAAAGGTGGACTTGCGGACAGGACACAATGGGCCCCAGAGGACCGGGGATGCGTTACGTCATCACCACTGTCGTCTGGCGGCTCCCTGGGTCTGCTGGCCGAGCCAAATCTGGGGACAATTTGGTGCATGCATGGAAAACCTAATGCCCATAATTCCTGTTTGCCCCTCCCAAGCTGCAAGGACCACTGGGGGGTATTTGCTGGTGCAGATATATAAAACAAAAACTAGAGTTAAAACTGATTGATTTACGGGCCACTTTTGAAGGCTTTTGTGCCTCATGCTTTTCTTGTTAGCGCTCCTTGCTACGCTTCGTACATGTGGAGCACATTGCGTACAGACGGGGGGCGCTCACTTCTGTAGCCGTATGCTTATGGTTACGTTCGCTTCCTGTACATCTTATTCTGGCACGGGCAGAGACTGGAACATACCGTGAAGACGGGCAGCCATGTTTGATTTGGCATTTTAACCATACTTTAATGGGTTTCATTAAGGCCACGAAAAGTACCCCTGCAACCCGACTAACCTTTTTACCGATCGATTTGCTGCAGCCTTAAGAAATACTAAACAACTGATAATGTGCCCAGATTCAGACGATATTCATAACTGCTTAGGTAAAAATGCTTAGGTAAAAAAACTTTTTTTTTTACTAGAGCTATCTCATATCAGATTTAAATATATCAAGCATCACTTCAGCCTCCCCAGCTATGCTGATTAATTCAGGTGCCCACCTGTATTTTACAGATCCGTTAGTGAAACGTGATCAGCATGCTTGCTGTTAGCTATGTCAGTGGCTTCATTTGAATTTCATATTGAGACCGTTAGCAGCTCGTCGTGCCGAAAGTGTCTAATATATTCTTTCGGTGTCAGCAAGTCGGTCTGAGTTTTCAGGTGTGCAAATGAAAGTCAGATTTTCTGTTTTCTGGTCATATAACTTTCTGTATTCCTGAGAAATTCCGTGGGAGAGAGTGAAGTACTTGACTTGAATTGCCTCATCAAAATAAGCAGCTGCAGAAATGAGCAGAATGGAAAAAAAGTCTAATAAGTTCGGTGCAGTTCCCAGATCATCCTGTAAAGCAGACAGTGGCAGCAAAGTGCAAATTGTCTCATCTGCAGTTATTGAAACAGCGACTGATGTCTGCCTTTTAGGTGGTGTGGGGGCAGGTGCAGGCTTAAAGATGGAGATGCTGCTTGTAAAGGCAATTTCTTTTTCTAACTTCACCCTCTGGTGAAGTTTTTCTGTACTCAGAAGTTCGTTTTTCTTTCTTTTTACCCTTTTACAATTTCTGCAAACCAGTTTAATTTGTTGCTTTCCAGTCTCTCTGGTGTTTGTAAAGATGTCGCAATATTTGAAAGACAATTTGTATTTGCAATTTCTGCATGGAGTTTGCATGCTTCTTTTGATAAACATGTGGTCACCTCCTCATTATTTGTCCTGTTTACCTTGAAAAACTAATGTCTGCATTTTATTGTGCCGTGCGTGTGACTCTGGAGCTGAGTGACGTATCGGGAAGTGGAAATGCTGGCATGTATTATTAAAGTGCGCATTAGCTGGAGACGTGCTGATTGGATTCAGCCTCTGCACTTCAGCACATCACTCCGTCATTTATGATCATTTTCAGTGTGGATCCTGGTAGATCTGTCTTGGTTGCGTACTTCCTGCTGGGGCCTGCCATCTCAGACACGACGCCTTCTGCACAGACAGCGCCGCTGGTTACCGCCACGCCATCCATGCATTAGCATGGGGCCCCAGAACAATCTCAACACTAAATATTAAATAAACTTCCTAATTTGGGAGATGCTGAAGCATTATGTTCTGCTAACCAGCTAGCTTCTGACTACTCACTAGCTATTTATTTAGTTTTTGAAACATCTGAGAGAGTACAGTGTGGAGGGCCCCAAAGTGACTCTGAGTGGGGCTCCACAAAAACCACACCGGGCCCTGCTGCTCATGGAGTCCCTCCCCGCACCTGTGCTTGGCCCCGTTGCATGTTTTTATGCAGCATTCACCTTCTCCTCGCCTTCTGTTAGATCGCTTGTGCGCAGGCAGTCTGCCGTCACCTCGTTTCTCCTTCTGCTGGAAGGAAATTCAGTTTTCTGAGGAAATCAATCAGTAACCCCCCCCCCCCCCACACACACACACACACACACACACACACATCAGTATTGTGATCACCGGTGTGTCTCTGGGATCCTGTGCGCTTAATTCCCGTTTTAAAGGAAATAAAAGCAGAGTGCCACCTGTGAGTGCAAATCACGGCTGTTATATCCTAGAAACCGAGAAGGGCCGCCATCCCATAATGGTGGAGAGTTATGACATGAAAGGCAATAATACAAAACAGTCTTTGTTTGGCTAATGGCTGCTGAGATGCAGATTCACACACCGGCCATTCTGCAGGTTTTTTCCCGCAGATTCTTTGTGCTATTTGGAACATGTTAAACTGAACAGCTGGTGTGCAACTCTGTAAACATCCTGGAAGAACTGGCTCAGCGTGTTCTTGATGCAGTTTGAAGTACAGACGTGCTAAATAGTCATGATGGCTATAAAAATTTGACTCGTCAAATTGACTTGTCTGCCGTGAAGCTGGCGCCTTTAGTAAATTAGTCCAGGAAGGACTGACTTTTGGTTGATCCAGTCCCGGTAATAAATCCCGCTCAGAGGGAATTTGCAATCAGTCTACCGCAGTCTTGTATAGGTTGCCTGCCATCAGGTTGTAGTTTTATTAATGATCCATGGCAGCATAATTATTCATACGTGAAGCTCCCGCTGATAGGAATTAAGAACAGAGCCCTCTTCCATAATAAGGCATTCAGACGGCGTTTACATTCATCAAGCTGACACCTATTGAATGAAAACCTGCTCCCTTGATTATTTGTTAAATTAAACACAGCTTTGCGATTGGATTCGTGGGACTTGGGGCTGCGTGTACCTTAATATTTTGGCAGCTCTATATTTAGCCGCCCGCAGGGTCACTGACTGCAGGGACAGTGGCTACCTCCTCGGGCCTTCTGGCTTCGCCGCTGCGGCCTTGCTGTGGCATGCAGACGCTCTCGGCCGATTGGTCCAGGTGTTGCCCATCCTGCAGGAGGCTCCCTGAGCTGTACTGCAGTGCAGTGCTTCCCCACAGCTCAAGTGCCTCCATTTCTGTGCAGTTCTATGCAGCACATAAGTAAGTGTTGGTATGAATTCTGCTGTTAAACAGGGACCTTAAATGATTTCCTTAAGAGAAATGTTTGCGTTGTCACAAATATGCATGCAGATGGTTCGTCATTCATTTAATGTTCACTGCAAAAATTGGTTGCAGTTGGTGGTTTGCGAAAGTTAATATCTTCCTGTCCTTAAGCTTCATTGTAATTGCAGCATTAGAGCAATAAACAAAACAGCCTTTACTTTGTGAACTGAAATTAATATCCTTAAGATCACCTTCATTCAGTCATTTTCATTCAGTTTATGAATTAAAATCTATCTTTGTGTTTTTGCCTTCCATGGCTAGTACCTGTACAATTCCAGTAAAGATGGTTTTGGACTTACTGTCCAAAAGTCCAGTCACATGATGACCTGGATGGCATGGGGTCAGCCCAGCATCCTTGGCTGGTCCTTTTAGGTCTTAGTGGGTCTCTCCCTGCACCCATTTGAACCCCCCCCTCCCACCCAGGTCAGCTGGGCGCTGTTTCAGAATCTGCAAATGCAGATTGCAGCTGCAAAGCAACTCTGTGGCTAAAAATAGCAGCAGGGCGGCTGAGGAGCGGCGTTTCTCACAGCGGAGACGGTCGCAGTCACCTGCTGCGTCGGTGCTGCGAACAGGCGAGCCTCATGCTGCTCACCGCTCCGGCAGAAGGAGGGGAGGGAGCATCAACAGTATGAACAATGCAGCGCGTTCAAATAACCTAAATAAATGGACCAGTGACAAACTATTTTGTTGAGCCCGGGGCGATGGGGGGGGGGGGGGGGGAATTTACATTTTTGATTTGGCAGCACCATTGAAATGTATCCTGGTGCTGCCAATTGTCCGAGGAAGGCTTTCTGCACTGCGGCCAGATGATGTGGAGCGGACACTTTACCCATAATGCACAGCTGAGGCCTTTTTTTCTGGGAGCACCTTTTGGCCGGCGAGCTGACAGACACGGTGTGGCAGTGCCATCTGCGCCACTTCGGGGGCCCACGTGCCGCCCGCGTGCGGCCTCGGCTTCAGGCCTTTGGTCACGAGGGTCTTCCGTAGCCTGTGAGCGGTTTCTGTGGGCTGCCTCAACTGGCTTACACGCTGTACCACAACATATACTGCCATCTTATTTTATTCTATTTTTATATGTGGGAAAGCAATTTACTTTATGATACTTATCCAGATTTTTTTTTTTGCCATGAATTGTTCTTTGTTTATCTCTTGAATTAATTTTATGCACAATCCTTAGTAGCACTGAGATTAATACAAGCTTTGAAGCTTTGGGTCTGTGGAGATCATGCACAATTTTTGGTGTTGTCATGTTAATATTTGACCAAATGATAGCACTCACAGTTAAAGTGACTGATAACTGAAACCCCGAGCTGTCTTACAACAAAGGATCAGATCACATACATGGCTAGCCTGTAAAATACTGTATAGAGTACTTCTTTTCAGTAGTCTTCTCTATATAAGTTTACACCGTATAAACAAGCTGAATTATGGTTCTTGTATGAAAGGTTACCATGGCTGGTCGTGGTACCATGCCCGTACTTGTGTTATCGTGGACCTGTTTTACATCATTGTCCATCACTGAAGACCAGTTCCAGTACTAAGAACAGAAGTACAGAAGGTGGTAAAAATCCCAGGACGTCATTCGTGCCCCACCGCAAATATCAATGATGCAGATGCGACCAATCCCATGATTCATTGTGCCTGAAGTTCGTTCTTTGGAGGCAGCGAGTTAGCAAGACTGCTCTAGCCAAGACCGCAAGTATTGTCTTTGCATTCGCGGTATTCAGCAACACCCCATCTCTGGAGAATTTAAGGAGAGACATCATTAGAGAAGCAACCACGAGTGGAAAACTTAGTTCCAAACCAAGGGAAGGGGACCAGCTGGATAGCATAGCCAGGTTAGCCTTTGCTAACTGCTCATTACACCAAGCATCATCAGTATGTAGGCCTTCTAAAACAATTAAAAGCATTGTAATCAGGATAGCAGTGTAGCAGCCTATGGGATGTGCGGTTAATGCTGGTTTAGGGATGATCTCAGTGTTCCTCTTCACCAGCTGTCCTGCCAAGGCTTTGGGGGATGTTCTGCAGAGGCTGCGAGTGCCACCTCAGTGGAAATGTTAGAAATAAAACCTCACGGATGAGCAGCGCCAGCTTCCTACAGAACCGGCTTCATGACATATAACAGCTGCCTTGGATGAACACGGAGATTCTAGGGAAAGAAAAATTATGGCATGTATCTATTTGGCTATTCAGAGCTGTACTTTTTAACGATACTGGCATTGGGTTTTAAACGAAGCCCTAAAATGGCACAATCGTTTAACCAGAGAGGAGGACGACTCGAGCGATGGAGTCAGTCTGTGCCAGCACGGTATCCCTCAGGCTGAAGTCATGCTCCGCTCCGTAGAATTTTCTGTATTCCGGCGTGCATTCCAGTGTGCCGTCGAGTGTGTCCTTGCCGCTTACTTGACCAAATGACATTTTCTGAAAAGAGTTCCTTTCATCCAGAGCTATTGGCTGGGATTAGCGCTAATCTGTGTTTCATTTTCACTGAAGGCTCAGGGGACTCACTCTATCAGCCTATAGCTTTATATATTTAGTGCAACAGGCAGTGGAACAGCAAAGCAGCATTTAGTATCCTTTTCACTTGGTGAACGCGCCAGAGGAAACGGCAAGCTATGCGGCGTCCATAGAAATCCGGGATGGCAGGAGGTCATGTAAAGCAAGGCTGCTGTCGGCTGCATGGACGCCGGGGTTCAGAGAGTGAGAAGCTCCTCGTGGCGAGCCCTCCGGCCAGACTGTTCTCAAGTCGTCAGACCTGTGCGGGATTCAGCTTGAGATCTGGCCGCGCCCAGCAGACAGAATTCTCTCTCAAAGTAAATTCGTTTAAAAAACATACATGAATTATTATTATAATTTTTTTTAAGTACCTCTCCGACGTGTAATAAGGAAAGTAAGGCTGTTTGTGGTTTTTGAAGGCACATAATAATGCTAGCTGTAAATTATTTTAATTTAGAAAGGTTCCTACTTTCTCGTAAGTAGCACTAAAGCTTTCGAGGCTGTTTAATGCGCTTGCTGAGCGGAGAGATTGGGAGGCAGTCGGCGCATGTTCCCTGAATTTTTATCCACAGCAATTTCTCTTCAAATCCCAAAATAAACTGACACTGTGAAGGAGGGCCCGGCGCCGAGGTCCGAGAAACATATTTTTCACCGCTGGAAAGCAGCAAGTCACAGGCACCTCACAGACATGAGGAAACATCTTCCTGCAGGTGGCTGAGGAACAAAATCCTAGCCAAATGCAGTCCTCTGAAACAAAGGCGCTTTAGTGTGTTGCCAGGGCCTCCGACTTGCACTACAGACACAGGCCAGACCTGCTGGTCAGACCCGCTGTCTGGACAGGAGATGCACCTTCAACCATCTCGCAGGCCCTCAAGCACCCTGACCACAAATGTAGTGACAGGCCTATAAACAGACGTATAGAAACTTCAATTAATATGCAATAGTTAAAAACCCACTTGTACTTGCAAAGCAAAATTTTATTATAATTACTGTTTTTCCTAAGGCACTTTTGACATTGAGAATCCTGTGCTTATGAAACCATAGCTTTCATATGTTTTAACACTTTATTGTGACAATAGAAAGCAGTGTTCTTTCGATTGTGGAGACTTCTGAACCTAAGCGTGGACCTCTCTGTACCCTGGAAACATGAATAATTTGTTTATGTGAAAATTAGTCATGTTCAATGAGGCCTTGAGGGCCTGCCCCGCAAAGATGACATCGAGAGCACATTCAAATGAATAATATTGTCAGTGAGCATCAGAGTCAGAAGAAGACTTTACTAAATTACTAACTTGAATGGGTGACATTGACACCCACAGTTAGATAACAGCATTGTTATGTATGAATTCATCGCACTTTTCATCTAGGGCTTAATTAACTGCATCTCAGGTCGTGAAGAATTTTGTGGAGTATTGCAAAGCTCACCCCTTTCTGGGACAGGCTCCTGCCAGTACTAATGCAACCTGGAGTGGTCTTGACCACACAGTGGCGGTCACCCCTGGTACACACTAGCCCATGGTCGCTGTGTATCCAGCACGGACGTCGTCATTGGCGACGCCTGGCTTCCTTCATCTGCAGTTTCATGTGGGGGGTGTGGCTAGACCTCGTTCTGGAGAATTCTGTTTCTTTGTGTGCCTCTGTGTGCCCAGGGCAGGTGATGCAAGTGATAAAAGACAAAGTGGTGCAAATGACCTCCAGTGCTGCCTCCTGTAAAGCAAAGCAGTTATTGGGAGGCGGGGGGCACTTATACTACTGGATGGATCCAGAATGACCACTCACCCCCCCCTTTGGCGTAAATGCTCAGCAACACAACCAGATACATACTACGGGAATATTTCATAATGCCAAGAGTTTGGTGTAAATACAGAAATATGGAGGGTGTAATGAATATCTTATGAGCAAATTAAGGACTGCACTTTTAGTTTATTTTGTCAAAAATAAGTTTTTTTATGAGGAAAATTGCGAAACATGACACAAGGGCATGCATTTGGAACTGCAGTGTATAATTAGAGCTAGCCAGTAAGACTATCCTTTTTAGACATTAAAAGGACATTAATTATGAACAGCTTGAATATTCTGCACGTTTGTTAATGTACATGGAACATATCACATAATCGTAAGCGAGGGTATGCCAGCAGTTACCTACACAGATGTCAGCACAGACTTTACCTAATGCATGGATGAACATCATTGCATTTTACAAATTTCTTTTAATGAACTGAATTAGTTTGGTTGCTCACATGCATCAGGGATGGCCCAGCAACCTTACACCTCTGGGGCTGAGGCCTCAGATTGTGCCTGGGTTCTCCGGCCTCCTTTTCTAGTTGAAGTGCATGCAATTAGCCTAATTGGCTTCTGTATACTGCCTGTATGTGTGTGTGTGCACGCTCAGTGATGGCCTTGCATCGCACCCAGGGTGCCCCCTGCTCTTAGTGCAATGCAGCCTGGAATGGAGTCCAGTCTACCCTGACCCGGTCCTGAATAAACAGTGGGAAGATGGATACAAAGCTAGGTGTATGTGTGTGTGTGTGTGTGTGTGTATTCCCTTATACATGTATAGCATATTAAATCACACTGTTCCGTCCAATTAACAGAATCCAGCTTTTGCTGTTTTGGCCTTTAATGTCCTTGACAGTTGCCGAACTGCCAATGGCTGAGCCACAGCGGAAATATTCACGACTGGCACTTGCTGTCTGTCGCCCGCATTAAAGAGAAGAGGAAGAGGCATGTATATGCTCACTGCTGTAGGCCACCACGTCACTGTCTCCGTGACTCCGAGCGTGACGGATTCGCTGGGTGCCGTCAGAACCCCTCTTCCGCCAAAGCTGAACAGTGATGACATCTCGATGAAGAATCAGGAAGCACTGGTAACAGGTGAAGGTAACGGCGATGAGAGAGAGCAGGGATGTCTGTACTATGTGCCCGCAAGGTCTGACACCATCAGTCATCAGACAAGGCAGACGGTGTGACAGGGCACCCTGCACAACAGCCAACACTTTAATCAGCATTTAAAAAGCGATTCTTTATTTATTACCTACGACCTTGTGCTCAGATGCAGAACTGAGACATTAATACAGCACATGGAATGGGAGGGAGATGTGGAAGGATGGATGGATGGATAGATGGATGGATGGATTTTTAATATAAAAAATAAGCTGCCAGCGAATGGTCTCACATTCACTTTGCAGAAGACATTACCCCAAAGCAGCTGCCCCACAGGTGGATTTAAGAAGAAACCATTTCATATATCCATTTAATACCCTCCATTGTTAGAAAACAATCATCTTATTTGCTGAGAAAATTTAATTTGTCCCCATGTTATCTTAGACAGATTACATACAGAAAACAGTCACCAGTTAGTTTTCATGAATTCTGGAAAGGGTCCATGTATAATTAGACTGCACATATATATTTATTTTGCTTTTATGTTCCATTATCACTTTTTGCTTTGAAATCCTGTAATGCATACAATAGTTTTGCTCAGAAATGCAATATTGTGTATTATGATTTTGTTTATTAATCCTGCAGGATCTGCAGAAGCAAAGCTCAGCAGGGTATGTTCCGCTTCGCGTGTGTGTGTGTGTGCGTGTGCGTCTCTGAGTGTGTGCGCGTGCGTATGTGTGTGCTTGTGAGTGTCACGCTCACCTATGTGTTTGACTCTGGCGCTGCCCCCTGCTGGTCGACAGTGCCACTGCGCTGCGGTTAGTGCCACCCGCTGATCTTTCAGCCTTTGTGTACATAAGTGGAGCTTCGAGGAACAGCATCAGTGGCAGTGATGGTGTTGGTGAATGGGGGGGGCTGTGTCCTTCTCACCTGCTACTCCAGGGGTCTCAGTGTAAAGTGGGAAAGAAAACAGCAGCTGCTGGAGGTGGATACCAGCCGAGCAGCTGGAGCCAAACCTGTCGATGGCCCTTAGTCACAGCCTCCATGCTCAGAGGAAAGGCTAAATTAATTATGAATATGGACACAGGTGTTTGTGTTGAGTACTTAGGTAGGGATTTGGTGGGATGGATGCCTGCCATTATACCAAATCTAAAGACCCAGATGTTTCTTATAATTTTGCCCTACCGGAGGCGCTGTTCAATAGTGAGGTCCAGATCATTAACTACCTAACAGCAGGAGACATTTTCTTGGACACAATCATTTAAATCAGGGTCAATAGTATACTCACCATGGTCAAAACTCCAAAAATCACAGCAGGGCTGTGAGTATGCTGAATCTACTCGAGGTTTTATTGTTGACTGGACATTAACTGGTCTGAACCCGGCTGTGACTGGCCCTCCAGCTGTGGTTATAATTAGACACAGTAAGTTAGCTTTGTTCAGAAAGGTCTTCAACACACGTGGTCCACAGAAGCAGATTAAAGGTATGTTGACTTGCTCTCATAATGAAATTAAAGCAGTTGGACGTGGCTTGACACTGGTAAAACAATCAACTCTTTGAACATATCAAAATAATAATCAAAGTATTCGTCTGCTAGGTAGGTATGAGCTCTTGATAGGAATCGCACACAATAAGTGTGTGTGTGTGTGTGTGTGTGTTGTTCCATCCCACAGAGCTAGAAATTTTGGGCCCCCAGACAAAATGTCACCTTGGGCCCTCCTCCCGGGTTGCCACTTTCAATCTGAAGAAATATAGGCTCCCCACAGTATATAATATTTGCTGAGTGGTGGTGGGGGGGGGGGTCCCCCGTCATGGAACTTGCTGAACGGAGATGTAATTTCCCCCAAGTCTATAAATTATAGTGGCCCCTACATGCACATCACTACAAGGGGCCGGGCCCCTGAATCTGCCGAAGCATCCATGGCCCTCAGACGGCCCTGCTTTCACCGACACGCGCTTCCGTATTCCTGATACCTTCCACAAGACGGCGGCCGTCTCCGCTTCTGCTTTCCACTGCGATTCTAGGCACTGGGTCACTGCACTGACTGATGTAATCAGGGAAGGCTTGATTGATTTCCAGAAATAAACCTATACGTACATTTTATCGATCTGTGAAAATTTGAAGCCCTGCCTTAAATAACTGACATCACAGGCGTCTTCATATTAGTATTTAATAAATGGTAGGGGGCAGTAAAATATTTGACATAATTGGATCACATAAGTTAATACTTTTCTGGCAACTAGCCCTCTGTATCAAAAACAGGCACCTCTTGTGTCCATGGCTTCTTAGGGATCTAACGGCGCAGCTCATAACTTTCTCGCTTACACTGCTTCTCAGCACACTGGTATGATTCCGAAATAATTTAAATAGTTTAGGATTTAATCGAATAGCTTGACCTCATTATCCAGCAAGATACAAAGTATTAAACTGCATATTTTATGCAACAGAAGTGATTAATTTGTATACATGGATATGCTAACACCTGCATTAACAATTTATTTAGCCCATGAAGCAGTGAAAAATCAATTAGTATGTATAATTTAATGTAGAAAACGTACTTGTCCAGCCCGGAGTGTCTTTGGTGTACTGTAAGTTTTTAATCCAATAGTTCCTTGAACTAATTTCACAAGAAATGGTGCACTATAGGACTAGTGGTATAGGAGATGTATATCATACCAACGCAGATTGTTAATGAGTTCACAGCTGGAAAGAAATGATCCACTTCCTATTCAGTGCTACGTGGCTACGCTGTATCTAAAAGCGTCAGCAGGCATTAAACAAACAGAGGTAAAAAGCTGCCGATTTAATCGATTTGAGATGCTTGCCTTACTGCTGTTACGGCTGTATCACTGGCAAGGGGCAGGATCCCATCCAGGACTGTGTGGCACTCAATCAATATGTCAAATAATTTATTCTTCTCTCAGAATGCCATGTCGTGCCAGTCGGGATAATTGGCTGGCTGTGGAATCTCGGCTTTTTGTTCATTTGTCTCTTAGTCCAGACCTGTTAATACGAAACCTGTTAGATACGAAAACCATAATGAGAGGCAGCCAGGTGCTTGTTCGCATTGTACTCAAGCCTTTGTTTCCAGCGATAATTTAGTAGGTGATGCCAGAGTACAGCTACGTGTGGGTTTGCTTCCAGCTCCTCTCTGTAATTTGGTGATTTTTGATTTTTTTTTTGCCATCTTTTAAGTCCTTACTTAGGAATTAACCGACATTTGTGCAAAACGGAAACCGTGAAAATCGTGTGACCGTCTCTCCGGGAGGAGAGTCAGGTGATCACCATTGTCAGTGTTAATTTATTCCTCTTACTCCCAGTTCCCTGTGCGCGTAAGTCGGATGTATCCTGGCAGTTTAGCCTCCTATAACAAGCACCCGAGCAGAGATACCGGTCCCAAGACCCATACCCCAATTGTGTCCATGTCAGCTTTCTGTCTCCCACTGAATGTAAATGTATTTATATTAATCTTGTCCCTGTAGAGCTGATATTATTTTGGGTAACTTTTTTTTCTTTTTTGATTGCCCATTCCCCTGCTGATCCCGCCTCACCATGGAAAGGGAGAATTTCTGGAAAAATTCTTGGTCTTCACATGCGTTTTGCGTTTTTGTGTAATTGGCAAAATAATGAAGTTATATCATCACTTGTACAGCTGAAAGACACTTAAATTTTGCCGGCATGCATCACGACATCATAACCTTCCCTCAAAGGTGTTCTGTGTTCTTTCTTCCAGATTTGTGGGTGCAGTGTGCGGCTCCGTGTGTTACGATGCTGTGCCTGTAGCTTGTCAGGGGGATTTCACTATTGCTTTCTCAAAATGTATGATGTTTTAGATAAAAATGTCTGCTAAGTAAATCAAATGTAAAGTCCAGTTTTTGGTCAAAGGTTTGAGCAATAAGCAGACTCTGAGCCTTGTTCTCTGCCTGGTGAGTCTTTGATGTGTGATCAAGGTTTGGTACCCTCTGTGCCACATTATTAGGTCATGGTGAGGCGGCCCGGAGAGAGCAAAATGATTTCGGCAGGTGACTTTCCTGGCTGGACCTCCCTCATTACTGCCGCACAGCACCCGCACATAGTCAGAGCGAAAATAGCTGTCGCGGAAATAATACAGATTGCGGCTTGTTTAGTATTGTGACATTGTGTGTTGCTCAGATGAGTCACGGGGGAAGATTGCGAGAATACTTTGCTGAATTTATCAGGGTGCAAGGTTAAACGGCTGATTGCTGTAGACCATAAAATTATAATTTTTTAATAGTGATAATAATTTGATCCTGGAATTTAAAGCACAGCATAATTTGTTAAGACTGCTCTCTGGCTGCAATAAAAGTACTAAAATATAGGGTGCTAAGTAGCAAAATACTCTGGAAAGATCTTATAAAGATATGGCTTCTTTTGGAAGCCTCGTCGGCTTCCTTTCGGTTCTGCAGTTAAGTTAATTGGTTTCCCTATATTGCCTATAGCACTGATCATCAACTGGCGGCCCGCGGGCCGAATCCGGCCCACTGAGCCGTTCAATCCGGCCCGCGACTGGATTCCAAAATTGTGAGGATCCAAAAAGAAAATAGTGGTCCACACTATTAAAGCAAC
>JAODKM010000034.1:2850022-2870622 GCA_026780845.1 Petrocephalus sullivani
CCTTTCCCCGCCCCGCCCCCTTCCCACAACCAAAGTCGGGGCGCCACCGTTCTTGGGTCTTGGGGGTTTGGACCACCCCGCCCCCCCCCCCCCCCCCCCCCCCACTGGGCATTGGCTTTTTCTCCTCGGCTACACGCTAAGCTGGCAGCCATGTTCACTGCGTTCGTTTCTTACTCCTGTCCTGTACGCTGTCCTTCAGTTTCAGTCCTGTCCTGTACGCTGTCCTTCAGTTTCAGTCCTGTCCTGTACAGAAACAGAGATCATTGTTTGGAAATGGATTGCCATTGTTTTCTAATTGCAGAAAAATAAAATGTTACTATTGGATTTTGACCTTTTCTCCTTCAGATAATCATGTCTCCTTCTTCATTGCTGAATGTATTCATCCATCCAGCTGTCTGTCCTCTATCTGGTTATTCTGGTCATTGATATATCCATACAACTGCCTATCCGTCTGCCCTTCTATCCATCCATCCATCCATCTTCAATCTAGTTATCCTGGTCATTGTTCTATCTATCTATCTATCTATCTAGTTATCCTGGTAATTGCTATATACGTCTGTGCACTCATCCATCCATCCATCTTCTATCTGGTGACCCTGCTTGTTGCTGTGTCATTTGTTACTTTATGATGTTTTTTTATTGAGAACAGTTGGTGACAGAAAAATAAAAAAATAAAATTCTGCCTTTCTCCCCACCCTCCATCATGTAGCACTGTAGAGCAGGAATGGCTCCTGTCCCTGAGGGCTGGCGGGGTTTGCCCCTAGAGTCTCTCTTTCCCCTCCATCACGTAGCACTGGAGAGCAGGAGTGGCTCCTGTCCCCGAGGGCTGGCGGGGATTGTCCCCAGAGTCTCTCTTTACCCTCCATCCGGTAGCACTGGAGAGCAGGAGTGGCTCCTGTCCCCAAGGGTTGGCGGGGTTTGCCCCTAGAGTCTCTCTTTCCCCTCCATAATGTAGCACTGGAGAGCAGGAGTGGCTCCTGTCCCCGAGGCCTGGCGGGGATTGTCCCCAGAGTCTCTCTTTCCCCTCCATCCTGTAGCACTGGAGAGCAGGAGTGGCTCCTGTCCCTGAGGGCTGGCGGGGTTTGCCCCTAGAGTCTCTCTTTCCCCTCCATAATGTAGCACTGGAGAGCAGGAGTGGCTCCTGTCCCCGAGGGCTGGCGGGGATTGTCCCCAGAGTCTCTCTTTCCCCTCCATCCTGTAGCATTGGAGAGCAGGAGTGGCTTCTGTCCCTGAGGGCTAGCGGGGTTTGCCCCTAGAATCTCTCTTTCCCCTCCATCATGTAGCACTGGAGAGCAGGAGTGGCTCCTGTCCCCGAGGGCTGGCGGGGATTGTCCCCAGAGTCTCTCTTTCCCCTCCATCCTGTAGCATTGGAGAGCAGGAGTGGCTTCTGTCCCTGAGGGCTAGCGGGGTTTGCCCCTAGAATCTCTCTTTCCCCTCCATCATGTAGCACTGGAGAGCAGGAGTGGCTCCTGTCCCCAAGGGCTGGCGGGGATTGCCCCCAGAGTCTCTCTTTCGCCTCCATCATGTAGCACTGGAGAGCAGGAGTGGCTCCTGCCCCGACGGCTGGCGGGGATTGTCCCCAGAGTCTTGCTTTCCCCAGCCTTGATCAGTAGGATCTGTGTACTTGACGTAAAATATCCTGTCACCTTCCTGGCTGTCGTATATAGAGAGATAATGGCCAGAGTCAGATGGCTGTAAATTCCCATCTCCTGCAACTCATAAATTCCTCTTCGAGGCAGTGAGTGTCACATTAGCCGAGGAATGCATGCTAGTTCTCCAGCCCTCAGACGCTTAAGCCTTAAAGCATTATGCGTTCCTCGGGGCATGCTAGACAGCACTTAAGTCACAGTCGTGTAATTCATCTCCATAGTCGTCCTGTCCACCGGTGAACAATGAAAGCGGCAGCGTTATGGACACAGCAAAGGAGAGGGGTGGGGGATACGTCTGATCCCCTTAAATTTGTTGTGGAATTTGTTTTATTCGGGGACAGCTCGGGCGCTGTCGGCCAGCAGTCCTCTGATAAACCCCTGGGCCTCCTAGTGACAACCTGGGCTTTGTCCGTCTACAGCCAGCACTTGGATATGGTGCAGATATGCAATTGGATGGAAACTGGGGCGGTTCTGCACCATTTCTACTGGGGGGCAGACTGGGGCCAGTTGTTCTGTTAGGGGGGCAGATACATTTGACCTTTATGTCCCCCAACTGTTACTTAAACAGCCAGCATTAAGAAGCAAAAGACAGTCTTGAATACTGGTGTTATTTATGCAGTTCTTTGCAGTTATATTTTACAGTTTTTACAAATATGTCTCTGATTTCTTGTTTAAAATGTCTTGCTTCAATTAGCAATTGAGCTTGTTCATGATTTTTTTTCTGTCACTAACTTCACTTTTTACCAGCTGAAGCGACTTAACCACTCGGCACACCCGCGTTAAGAGGCCGTCAAGAAAACGCGCAGCTCATGTTTGTGTTTCACCCGTTCCTAGTCCTCAAAATTTTATCCCACATATCTGTATAAATGTAAATAATAATAATAATAATAAAAATACGTTTATTTCAGACCCAAGTAGCATACATATTCAGGGGGGCCACGGGAGGGCCATGCATGTTGTCACAGGGGCACTGCCCCCCCAGAACCGCCTCTGCTTAGAGGGTATGCCTCTGTTCCCGTGGTCCAAAGGCCATTGGTTTGAATCCCAACCTCAGTAGAACAGCCACATTTCCACTGATAAAGCTATGTATAAGCCCTGTATAAGCTCACAGGGCACTGGGTAAATGGCTGAGCCTGTGCCTGGACCCCAAGCGTCACTCTCGAGTGTGTATATGCGAGTTTGTCTCAAAGGAGAGCATGATGGGATATGTGGAAACCTAAGGCCTAAGTGCTTATGGAAAATAAAAGCATGCGCTCAGCAACCTCATTGAGTCGCATGTGACTTGGTGTTTTGCAAAGCAGAGAGACCGTTTACATACTACCTATGATCCCTTGACCTCTGACCCCAAGAGAATGAAATTTGATACTCGTCTCTGCTGATTGGCTTTAAAGTCGTCGTCTCCCCCCCACCCCCAGGCTACTTTCTGAATAAGAAAGGTGCAGAATCGGATTCTTGTCGAGGGTCTGTGCAGTGCTTTGTGCTGGCTTGGCACATCGAGGAACACCTCTCTCATAGGCCTTGTCCCGGTAGGTATGCTGTGGCCTGCCTTAATTGGGTGCTGTGCATGTTTGCCATAACTTCCCTGATGATAAACGGTTCTTTGAGAAGAACATGCGCGCCATTATTTTTAATGAGATTTAGAGGTCCCGGCTGAAGATAAATGTGAACACTGAGCCCAAATAGTCCCTTAAGGACTGTGACCGCAGCGCATCCATGATGGGATATAAACACAGTTAAATTCAGTGAGGGCAGTTCAGTTTTCATCACGTAGAATGAAAAGTATTCCCTGAGTGCGAATTCGTACTTTCAGTTTTAATTATGTCAACTTGCCGATTAACTTTATCCTCTGTTTTATGAGCATGGACAGGAATCCTCATACATCATAATTATAAGGGGAATATTTCCGTATGGTTCCTTTTTTTATTTTATTTTAACTGTGAAATAATCTGAACCTTGAATACTAGCGGAATGATTTGTCTGGCCCAGCCAGAGGGGGCGCCAGAGATGGATTAATTATTCTTTGGCTTCTAACATAATGACAAGCTGAAGACATCGGGGGCGGGGGGGGGCTGGCCTACTTGTGCTTATTCCCTAAGATAACCTCCGGCAAGTTACAATAAGCCATATTGACAAATCACTTCAGAATCAATATTCTCCCTGTCAGTGAAAGACAATTTGCTATCGACTTGGGAGACTGGAAATTTACCAAGCGGGGGAAACGGCTGATCAGGCAAAATGACAACAGACATAAGCAAAGATTAAGCGAGTATTAACTCAGGAGCTGAGCGTACAATGAGTCAGGGACTGCAGGACCAGCTCAGTAACAACCCAAAAATTGGAGATTAATTTGTTTTTAAAGTGTTAGACTGGCAAACCAAACTGGCAATGTGAAGGGTGATGGTATATTTGGCAGGAAAAAAATATAGAACCGCAATTTACATGGAATACTCCAGTCTGCTATAACAACACTATGAGACTGAAATTATCAGCCCCGTAACCAGAACCACAGCTGTAGTGAAAGAGATGTAACACACGCAAGAAATTTCTTTGGCACTGCATGCATTCACTGCTGAGTCTCCATCTTCAGTCAATTTAGTGATCCTATATAGCTGTTTGTATGAAACGCTGCATCTCTCTGAATAAGCAGCCTAGCAGCATTCCTGCCTTCCTGCTGACAACGAGGCAGGGGGCGCCATCCCAGACATCATGCACACATCTGATTTATTTGTGCCTGCCTTCTAAAGATATTTATCTGGCTTTCCACGTATGTTCATTTAGATTATTTTTTATCTTATTTTTAACCCATCTCAAGTCACTGCATAATTGTTATAATAATAATAATAATAATAAACATGACACTGTTTCTTGAAAACCACACACTTCCCGCAGATAAATTTGGTACCCAGCACTTTCTAGAACTTCCTCGAGCATTCCCCACTGTTAAATGTCTCCTTTTCATTTTCCATTGGTAAATTTTATATTTATTACATGATTCTAAACATCGTTTAAAGTACCATACCGTTTGGCACTTAAGGTAAACCAGGCACGCTTGGCAGCTGATACAGACTCGTGAAGTTACTTTGTGGATCACGTCTTGGGTGGTATTGAGGTCATTCCTTCCTCTGGTACCCAGAAACACCACAGGATTTACTTCCTTCCCTGTTGAATTTCATTGAACTCTGGTGCCAAATGACGTGTTAAATTATGCATGACTTTCTAATTGCCATTGCTCACCATGGACATGGATTATTTTTTCTTCTACATGTGTATAATGGAAGTGCTGGTTGTAATAATTCAGTTGAAACTGATCATGGTGTCGCTCCAGAGGGTCCCAGTGAGGATCTGTGTGTGTGTGCGTGTGGGCATGTGTGTGCGTGTGTCTGGGGGGGTGATACTGATATCTAATATATTTTTGTCTTAAAATATTATTAATACCAATAAGCGTCAAACCCGTGAGCTCCTCAGATCTGTAGTGAAACTGATGTCGGTGACGTTAAGACCACCAGGTGAATGTGTTTAGCTACCACATCATATAATGCAGGCATCTTGTAATGTATGTAATGTATAAGACTATATGAAAGACTATAGCGATGAAGGGTAGCGATATTCCACACTATGGAAAATGACTGATTGCCCAAAGCAACCACCCTAACCCTAACCCTAACCATCTTTTTTTAATAGCTCTTTAGCTCTGGTGCTGCTAACTTTGAATATTGACTAAAGTTTATATCAGCTGGCAATACTGGCCAAGACTGACACATTGGACCGTTATCTAAACATGTGAATAAGGTTAGGCGGAGCTCACATTCATTAAAAACAGGAGGTGACGAGACGGCCAGGTGAGGTCAGGTGTCAGCTGCGGTTTGCTGGGCACACTGCAGTTCCAGCTGTGGTTAATTAGCCACAACTGCAGTTATTTTACCTGGAGTCCCAGATCTCCTGGGGGTCCACAGAGATGTTTGTCCCTGTGAACACACAAGGGGGGGTCTTTAGATCTTATGTGATGACACATTAGTGGTGGGGGGTCCCTAGCTGGTCTGTTTTCATTTGGGGTCCCCCTTAGCTTAGAAAAATTGCGTAAAGCCAAATTACGCTAAAAACAACATGTTACAAAATTGATGCAAAAGCAAATGCAAAAAGGGGTTTGTGCGCAAGTGAATTCACGTTATCCTTTAATTTATCTAATTTAGTAACTATTACTAATATAGTCGTGGTTTCTGAGTCTTTCACTTGAATGGTACAAGGGAAGTAAATGTGTTTTACGTAAAATTTAACTTCTGTAGGGGTTTGTCTAATGTACGACTTACGTCAGTGGAGAATTGCCTGAAACTTTCTGATCTAGAGTGACTAGAAAGTCTGTAGACGTATTTATCTGTCTTTTCAGTGCGACATCACACAACGATAGGTTAGGGGCCTTGCTCAGGAGAACAAAAACAAGGTTTCATCCTTATAGAATTCATTATCTACTGGTCCCAAGAGTACATTAATTTTAATCTCTTTTCTCATATATTTAGCACTGAGATGCCGACCTTGGCTGACCTTAGCCTGCACCTGTCCAACTCGGTACTGATGCTTGGCTGCTGCGTGGATGAGGATGGAACGCCAACTGCTTTTAGTCTCCTTGTCCTCCACCATCAGTTCAGAGGCATTAGGCCCATCATATCAGATGGAGACAGAAATTAACATAAATTAGCAGAATTTAGTCTCATGCTAAAGCCAACGTCTTTCACAGCCGGGACAGGCGCGTGTAATCAACTGTTAGATCCATCTCACACAGACCTTTTAGAGGCTGTCAGGTACACAGAAATAGATGCTTATTGCAGTTCTGTGACGGCACAATTAGCCGATTCCTACACAAAAATGGCATCTATTAGCCTCGCCGTGGCTTAATGTGCTCAGGGGTCGGCCATTTGTTGCCTTCAAATTTATACAAATGATAAAAGGGAATGGAAAGTTGAGGCTTTGAACTCTTTAGTGCTAAATCGGCAGCTACCATTTCACCAGGAGAACAATTTGTGTAACCCTTTGTCCATAAATTCTTAATTACAGTAATTAAGTGTTATTAGACCAAGGGCCTTGAAATATTCATGGTAGCACTTAACTAAGTCATTAGCCTACTCATGTAATCAGTCACTCATATCCAGAATATACCTGCTTAGTAATAATCGGCGCTAAGAATCCCTTACAGTAAAGATCATTTGCCCCTCATTCGCCAAGATGTATGATGCCATTAGGAGCAGCTTATCAAAGGAGGAGGCAGTGTTGTTTCCGTTGTCAGCAATTAAATGAAAGGCAAGGAGCGTTTGGCCATGTGAACCGGCTCAGGTCCCATTGCAGGGCAATGAGATTAAGCTGAGAGAGGAGCTCCCCTTTCCCGACGCCACTGGGCCGGCTGCTCGCTCAGGTTTGCCTTTCTCGTACCTTATTAATCGAAGGCGTCCGCTCGTCTCCTTCAGGTTTGCGTGTTACTAAGTATGTAAAATGGGCCGCCTGTCCCTGCTGGCGAATCGGGCACGAGCAGAATTTCAATGCTGCCGTTAGCTGTTAGCTGCTAATTCAGCAGCGATACCGGCAATGCTGATGCCATTTGTCTGTTGGGCTCGTACTGTTGGTCTGTAAGACAGTATGCTCTATTTACTAACATCAGCTCGCCACAAGTTTTATGCTAAGTAACGGTTGCCTCCCATTGTAAATTCTCGAGGCAGTTTAAAGATGTATAATCATCCTTATATTCACAACCTTGTATTTATAGATCTGCATGCATTGGGATATGGATATATAGAATATGGATGGATGGACGGATATCTGTAGGGGTATATGTGAGTGTATAAGCAAGAGTGCAAACTAGCTGTATTACACTGTGATACCAGGTGGAATGGGATTGTTTTTATGTAACACATGAAACACACCAATGACATGGGGTCGGGGGGGTAGTGATACTTAGTACATAGTGCCACCGTCCAGGTTTCCATTTTACCCCCCCCCCCCCCCAAGAACAGGCACATTCTGAGCCCAAAGAGTCTTGTTGAGTGATATGGCTTAGAGCCCCCCCCCCCCCCAAAAAAAAAAAAAACACACAGGCACATCCTGATGACAGTGCGGCCTTGCAGAGTGGCATTACTTACAGCCAGGCTGCTGGGGCTGCTGGGGCTGGGGGAGGCTCCCACGCCGGTTGGTGAAACCGGCATCCTCATATCCCCCCTCCAACGGCAAACACATGGACGATGCCGGGCGCCAGCAGTAATGACCTCCACGGCAAGAGACGTGCTGCCAGTGCGCCACCTGGTGGCTCGGTGGATTCGCAGTGGTGGGTGGCCATCTGACCGTCCTGGCGCCTCCGCTACCGAATCCACGATCTGACGCGGCAGGAGCCCGGACGGACCCCCAGGACCAGGGCCAGGGGAGCCGGTAATAGCTCCGTCCTCTTCTCATAAAGCCATCTGCTCCTCCTGAGCTATGGTTAGGAACATCCACAGACAATAATGGGCCCTTGACAGACCGCCATTGCACACGTCCATGATGGAAGGTGACAGTGCGGCCGTCCGTCGTTCACAATGAACGAACGTCCCGTGGTCGTGGGCTTGAGTCTGCTCGCGCACCTTAGCGCCAGCCCACCTGCCCAGGCTCTTAGAAAGTGAGGAGCATCCATTTGGGCAAAGGTGGCGGAAGTTGTCCTGAATGAATTGACATGTGCTCTCTCGCCCACGCCCCGAGGCCCGAGGCTGCCTGCCGAGACACAGTCAGCCGCTGCAGCCTGGCCAGAGAAAGGGGGAGCGGGAGAGCGAGAGAGAGGCTATGGCTTGTGCCAGCCTTGCCCTGCTTCTTTTAACATGGGCATTGGGACTGTGTTTCTGTGCCCAATCCTGACGCGTTCAGGTGCTGGTGTCCCATTCACTAAAGAACCTTGGCTGCCCGTATGCAGACGGGAGCAAACAAAAGCTCCCTTTGCTGCCTTGCTCTGATGCAGTTACACACTTGGATGACTGACATGGATGAAACCCATTATTGACAGCTTTGCTCCTTGTGTGTTTTCACTGAAATGCAAAAATGACAGTGGAGCATGCTGGCCATCATCTGGGAGGATCCCATTCACTTCTGGGCCACCCACCCTGTGGGACGTCCATGTATGTTGCTTTTTTATTGTATTTTTTTTGCTCAAATGAGGCGCGAGATCCTCCCTTCCTGTTTGGAAATGGGGGAGGTGTCCAGCATCTCCCAGTTTCGTGCCTGATATGAAGAGGCAAGCATGTTTAAAACTGCAACCTTAATGGTGGTAATAATCACAATAACCATGTGGCCACTACCATTTAATATGATTGACATTACTCAGAGCCAATGAAAATGAGGGGGACACCTGGGGGGGCAATCGGATTTCGGGGTGAGGGTTAGCACTAGTTTATACTACAAGTACTACTACACTTACCTGGCACCATTAATCCCTTGCTGTTGTCTAGCCACTTTGCAAGAAAATAAAAGTAAAATGATTAGCAGGGGAGTTTGTACACTGTTTAAAAAGCTGTTCTTTCAGAGTTTAGCGATAGGCCTATTATGTGTGCCAGTGTTTGATTTCAGAGACATTTGATCTAGAAAAAACAATTTAAATAAACCCGGCTTCATGTAAAGTGATATTTCTGTCCTGCATTTACCGAAACCATTTCCTTCAACAAGCATAAATTACCATAAAGCATTGTTGTACTTCAAAGGGTTATTATCCTGAGGGGTTCATTCTCCCTCTGTTTTAAATGTATTTATTTAAATTTTTTTGTGCATTTCTGTGAATGTTACCCTTTCCAGGCGATTTCCCAGACGCCCAACGTTGTGATTACACATGGCTTCATAATATATCACCGGAGTGGCTCGGGTAGAGCATCAGTTTGCTTTCCTATAAATTGAATGTCAGTGTCATTTAGCTTCATCTGTTTACTCGTGTCGGACTCTCACATGGCACGTCGCTTTGCCGTGTCTGACAAGCTGTTTCTAATAAACGATTAATACGTACAAATGACTTTCTCACGAGTCAATCTGTCAGCGTGGTGTCGCCCTCCCCCACATCGCGGTGAGATCTCCGGAGATCGCCGCCGGGAATGCGGCCGCATCAAAGCGGCCCGCTTCCCTCCGCCGAGCTCCCAAACATCTCAGAAGTCTCCGGCTTGTCTTCTCTTTGTCGGTACAAACATAATGTGCCACGCATATTATTTATAAGGCAGTTCTAAATCCGCTGAAATGACCCATAACCCCCAATTGCCCCAGGGACTGGCTGACTCTGTCTTCTCGAAAATGCACGTCTCTTTGGATAAAAGTGTCTGCTAAATAAATAAAAACGTAAAAATGTAAACGTAATGCTACACGACAGATGCATTGTTGCAGGCATTAAGCTGATATCTTTATTCATCGTGCAGCACAGTTTGCTGGGTTAAAGCAAGGGCATAAGTTTGGTTATGTATTGGTAGGAACCAAATCCGGCCCCCAAGTCCCTCCCGCTGAACACGTGTGTATACAGAGTTCATCAGTTCATCATGTTCTTAGCATTGTGGAGAGTCTCTGTTCATTTCTATGGGCATGACCTTAATCCCTATCTTTGATAACTCTAACCCTTAGGTCCCTACAAAGTGGTAAATGCATACACACACACACACACACACTCACACACGGCTATTCATCGAATACCCAAAGACATTAACTGAGCAATAGGCTACACCAGAGCCAAATAACCGGGCTGCCTGCTCCCTGCCGTTCCTGGGAGTCTCGAACCTCGCTACGTCTCAGTGTTTTTAGTTTGCTCCCTCATCTTTAGATTAAAAGCGGTCAGCAATGAGCTAGTGAGACAGATGAGGAAGGAGATGGAGCAGTTTATAATAGGCATTATATTAGTATGTTTTTTTTTTTGCCCGTTGTTAGTGTTAAAAGTGTGGCGGCCGCTTTAAGACCAGGACTTATAGTAGTTTCATGTTGATGTGATGTTTGAATTGGGGCAATCTGGCACTCAGCACGGTGAAGACTGGCTGCTCTGCCGGACGACTCTGTGATTCAAACAGATTGCTCGCCCGCTTCCTCGTCTGCTTTGTGGGGACATGTTTACAGTGCTGGCAGTGCTGGCAGCCTGCGTGGGGTGGGTGGGGGGCTGTGATGTCTGCTTTGGGCATGCCTTCAAACACACCTTCATAAACCCCTTTAATACCTGAATCATTCATTACATTTCTCTGTATTATCCTTGCCTAAAATCGCTCTAGCATGATCCTCTTAAAACATCACAGGGTTCTGGAAAATGCCCAAATGTTTTAATGAGTAAAATCTTTGACCTGCGCGACTGGAATTTTTCTATGAAGCTAAATTTAATGTGCTTGCATTGCTTAAACACGCTGGCATTGATGGGTAGCTGGCTTTTTTGCATTGGCTATTGTATGGACGTTACGGTGTTCCAGGTGACAAGACGTCCGGGCAGAATCGCAATCAGCGACTCAATGGCAAGATGATATGGCAAATCCTCCTTGAGCGTAAAGATCCCCACTCAAGGAGAAATGTTGGGTAACGGATTAGAAACCCCAAAATAGAGCAAATCGGATAGCAGAGTAGAACTGGGATGTAGGGGGAGCTGAGAATCTAGGATGCTTCTTCAGATATTTCAGAAGAAGTATGGGTTATTTCTTACTTAGATCTTCTATACTTTGCCACTATCCAGGCCATGGCTGTGTGATGTGCTTACTTATGTAAAGGCAGACTTCACTGCCTCAAAGCATTACTAAATATTGTAATATTCGTGGGGTAGCTACATAAATAGCTAAATATCAGAGGTCACAGATATGCCCTTGGAAAGCCCATCCAGGTTTCTGCTTTGGTCTTTGTTATCTTCAGAAACATCCTCCTTTATGTCACAGGTTACAGAGATTACAAGTTTATTATACTTTTGCCATTTACACAGGCTGCTATTAAGCTTACTGACACATTTAAACACAAACAATTTAATATATTTACGTACATGCATTTACTTAGAGAGAAATTCCTCTATTGTTTATTATTATTATTACAAAATGAACATAATAATTAAGATGATAATCACTAATTAAATATAAATAATTTTACATAAAATTCTTGAACTGTAGTAGAGTGTGCCCATGACAAGTGCTGCAAATGTTTAGGGTTCCAGAATTTTTGGGGGGGAATTATAATCTTGCTCATGGACACACTTATCGCAATCCTTTGAAGACTCCCTGATTAACTTCTCATGGTTTTCATTAATCTGTCTGTTCCGGGAACAAGGAATGCGTGACTGCTTTTTTCATGCCATGATTTTTTTTGGGTCCATCTTGGAGCCCCATCATGAAAACATCACCTGATGGACGAAGGTGACGAATAATTCTGGCATTTTTCAAGAAGCATTGGCTTGTTCTTGGGCATCACAATCTCAATTGTGCAAATTGCTTAATGTAAAAATAAATGATTAATATAGAAGAAATTGTTTGTGAATTTTGATTCTTTCTGCAGGAAACTAGTTACTTTCATTTCATAAGCGTAGTTATAATTCCAGCAAAAATATGTATCAAATGATAACTGCATTATTAAAAATATCAGTTAGCTTGCAGTCATTTTTGCTTTTCATAACAATCATCGATTTTGAGCGAAATTTTCACTGTTCCGAAATTCCCCATCTTGCAGATTCTGGGCCCGTTAATGAAGTTTATTGATCTGAACAGTGAGCTGAAAATACAAAATGCAGTTCAGACCAAGAGTACAATTCTCCAAAAGCAATTTATAATGTCAGTTGCCGAGCAAATCTCAGAATCAGCCGGCTGCTTCGTAAATACACTAGTCACACGTGAGAGATTTTCTACAGGTTGATTCAAGGTTTTAAATACGAAACAGCAGGGCCTAGGCAGACATGATTCAGCACAATGTGATTCACCATTAAAGTGTGAATTTATGGAGTTCCCAAAGTGTGCTGGAATACATTTAGTGATAGGGTAAGGCTCTGGAGGAGGGTCACGCGGGCAGGCGGACAGGCTAGGCATCAAATAACAGCTTAAGATCCCTCTGCTCCTCTAGGCTGGCTGCGTTTCATTATAATTCATTTCCCACAGCATTACCTAGAAGTAGGAAATGCAGCTTTTGCATTTGTGCACAATTTAGCGAACCCTTCCGTTTATCTGATGCGGATGTGCAGGTCTTTCTGCTGCGGATAGGCGGGAGGAGATTCCCGGGAATGTGAGGAGTCCAGCATTGTGAGTCAGTAATGGGTTAGGCGGGTGTAGGCAGGAGGAGGGGGGGTGGGGGCGACAGCGGCCTCGATAAGGTCCTACTCCCCCCCCCGCCCCGTGGAGTGTGTAATTTGCTGGACTGACAGCGGCAGGTGTGACGGGAATGATGATGCAGAAACAGGCGTTCCACAAAAATAATAAACATGTCAGTTTTAAAACAGAAGAAAACATGAGTGAAAGATTCAGACAGATCTTAATGAAGGGGGTGGGCATGGGAGGATTCACCGAGAAATAACGCTCACAGCGGAAATTGGGGCTAGACTGGAATACAAAAGCTAATGTGCTGCACAGTGCTTATCCCCAGAAGCTTCTTTCCATCTGGATAAGATTACGGTACTCTCTGATTGTAAGGGGCTCGTTTGCCATGACTGATGGGCGGGGAATGGCAGAGGTGTGCAAGATCGCAGAAAAAGGCCCGTAGGAAAACAAGAACCTGATAGCTGCAAATATTCTTTGGTTAACATTGCAGTGGGGTAATAACTAAAATATCATGAGTGGTTTCTTGAAAATGTGCTGTTTACTAGGAGAGTCAGATCAGTTTAATAATTTTAATTCCGTCCACACTGTGTGTTTACAAAATAATGACCTCCCCAGTGCAGAAATTGCTAATCGTACATGTAAATATGCTCAGGGGACATTAATTACTGGGTGAATTAAGTGCTTGTTCTTGTGGCATCCCATAAACATGTCAGCAAGGTCGAATCTACCAGACTTCGAAAGGGTCAGGGGAAAGTTAAACGGAGTACTTGGGGAAAAATGATACGTTAGCCCAATGTTAAAACCACATCGGGTTAGCGTTGGCTGTGCCTTGCTGTTCGTAGCGTATGAGTGCTGGGACTGGGTATGTCGTAACTCACACGGCGCTGGGGAACAGCAGCCGGAAAAGATGTACTCTTTAATCTGCACTTTCATATCGCTCCCTCGCACAGTGATTGTCCTCCCCCAGACAGGGAATGTGAACTGAAGCGCACGGTAGCTTCCAGAAACATCTGTCGGTGTCCTGGGAATTCAGTGCGGAGCCTCGACTGGCAGCCCGCCGGTTACACCCTGCGCTGTCACTGTCACCCGACAGCCATCGCTCGCCTGCCGCCAGAATCCGGAGAAGCGAGGCAGACGGTTTAATTATGCATTACGGGGTCACTGCGGAAAATGACGGGCTAACAAACAAGGAGGAAGCAGCCTTTATGCGCAGGAATTCGAATGGCATGGCACTTTAATATTGTTAAGATGAAAAAATATATATTTTATTATATATGTTAAATGTTGCCAGATCTTTACTAAGAATGTGGGAAATTAAAACTTATATAAAACCTTATAACCACTTATATGAATGTGGCATTACATGCGATTCTCATTACTAGTATAGACCATTCAAATATTTTTAAGACATCAAGACATAAAATGACTATTGCATTATTAGTGGTGAGTTATTTTGTTGAATGGCATATGGTCAGGAATAAGTGCTTTTGTGTATCTGGAGATATTTTGCGTTTTAAAATCGAATTATTCAAAATAATTAATGAGTGACTGTAAAGTCGGTTCTGCAGACCATGAAGGATGCCTGCACACTCGTGTTAGCAGAGGGCTTGTCAGCGGGATGTTCATTATCCTCAGGTTAGAAAACGCAGACCCAGAAATAGAGCAGTGCAGATGTTGGAGAAGCTGGCGGTGGACGGGGCGCCGGGCCAGGTGGCCGTGAGCGGCGGCACGTCCGCGGCTGTGCGCCGCCGTCGCGCGTAAGCCGGGGTTAATCAGGCATATCGCGGCTTCCTGTCCTTGGCGGGTCCCTGCATGGGAGGCCCGTGCCGCGACAGCCCGAGCGGGGCGACGACCCCGACAGAGATGAACTGGGAGCACGCTGTAGCGTGGCAGTGGGCTCGCAGTTGGAGTAAATATGAGCTCATGCCCCCCGGGTGTGATTTCCTGCCTACAGTGAGAACTGCCATGAGAGGGGGTACTGAAGGCCTCTCGACCGAGTCCCCGGCCACAGCGTTTGAGGGTCGCTTCCTGTGCATTCCAGGAGGGGTGTCTGTGTCGTCAAGTGCCGCTTATTTAAGCCATTTGTAGTAACTCCCAGTATGGCGGCCGTGTCGCTTAGATGGCGTGATCTGCTCGCTAAGCGCCGAGGCCAACGCTTCTCATGTTTGGATGGTTTTATGGCTGCCTGATGACATGGGAAACGCAGGACCCCACGCGGGGGCCAGAAGTGCACCCAGCAGGCCCAGATATGTCCAGGGCTCGAAATCCCCTGATTCCAATCGGCAGTGATTTCAAGTACTGAGGGACTGCCTGTTGGCCGGAGATTGGTCAAAGCTAAAACTGCAACTACATGCCTCACCAGGACAAGCTGTCTGAAGTTGAGTGGAAAGATGGATGGATGCATGGATGGACGGAAACCTGGAGCATCTTCTGACCATTTAGTCAGATTTTGATTAATGCAGTACAATTTCATTATGTATCCTTCTGTCACATAACTTTATAATGAGTCTACAAGTGATCTACCTAGATTACTAATTAAAGAAACGCAAATGAGGAGCAGTGAATAACTGACTGGGGGGGAGCTGGATGGGGCAGACGGCAAGGAAATATTAATTATGGGCTCTGTGACTGTGAAACTGGATGAAAAGTCCTGGACCTTGAGGTCCTTCATAGGGGTTGAGGTGAGGAGGAACCTGACAACGTTTGATTAATGAAACTGGCCCAAACGTGACCGTATCCGGGGCAACTGCAGCGTTTTTGGCGTAAATTGCTCTTTTTGGAGGCTTCCGGATCCACTTTCAGGCATGGATTTCACCCGTGCTGTGGAATGGGAAAGCCACGTGTCCTAACGGCAATCCAGCACCAAACACAGATTAACGGGCCCCTTATTCCGTTTAGCAGACAGGTCCAAGCCGTGATTTACAGAATAATGACACGTCTCATTGCGGAACTTGCAGATTTAAAACTTGCCATGATCATTTTCCCTTTAACAGATCGCAGGCAGCTCTGCCCTATAGCTTTAATAACTTTCATTCTGTTAATCTCAGTGCCAATGGCATCATTTTGCACCCCAAGGCCCAAGGTGCCTCCCCCCCCAGGTTTGGGGTGACAAACGGTCACTACAATAGAGTGGGCAAAATGACATTTTGAGTGGGTCCCTAAGAAAATGAAAATGCCTCCCCTAAACTCACCCTACACAGAGCATGACTAACTTTAACAAAGAGATAGCCCTTGACATTATTCTTTAGCTAATAATACTGCCCCTGTCTGCTGTATTTCCATGCAAGACTCCCTGGTTGTCACTGTGATCCCAGTAAGCAGCTACAGGGGATGGATAGATGGCGGAAGGCAGCTGGTGTTGCAGTGCACCGATACTTCCCTGTATCGATTTCCTATATCAGCCCCATAACCCATATGGTGATGTCATATGCAAGGCAGTAAACTAGGCAAAAGGCCTTTTCAGATCCTCGGTAAGTAGTGTGTGGGGTGTGTAGCTCATTGGGTTTGGGGCTATGTGGCCCGTGCCAGAAGGTCCTGTGTTTGAATCCCATGGCAGAATGCTAATTTTGTATTGAGCACTTAAGCAAGGCCGGTAACCCCAAGTGTCCATTGAGCCTGTCTCTCTGAACCTCCCCCATGTGTCACTTTGGAAAAAGGCATCTGCTAAACATATGTACATGCATGATATCTGCGTATAATGCAGTGTGTGGAAGATCCGGTTCTTTTAAAAACAATCTTCTGCTGCTATTAGAGGTATTAGATTTCACTTCGCTTACCAGAAAGGTGTTAATGAATTTGCCATGCAAGGGCCTTTATGTGAAGTGTTGTCAGAATATCTTGCGCGTTCAGTATATGACTTACAAAAGAACATCTTTTTTTTTTTAATGCAACAGAGGATGTTTACATCCAATGAAGTCAACAAAACTTTAATCCTTTTCAGAGGCCATTGTGGCACTGGAGAATGCTCCTGCATTATCCAAACACTCTCCAAAAAGGCTGATTTAACGTGACACCTAATTTAAGCAAACTTTCAGTGAGAGTTAGTTTTTCTGAGGACTATTGGGGGCCGTTGTTTCCACATAGGATGTGTGAGACAGGATGCAGATGCTTACTGCACCAAAAAGAACTACCGCATGCTTTAATCATACTTTTCAGCTGCATCCATACTCAATTTGAAATTTGCAAGGCCTATCTCTGCTCACCACTCTATAATTTTATATGCTAATGTGTGCTGCTCGTATATATATTCAAGGCACAGACAAATATAACCATTACTTGGTAGAATTCATTGCCCCTTGAATGCCTCACATTCTGGTGGAAGGCTTCCGTGTTGGGTCAGTTAATTAATTAAGGCAATGAAAATGTGTTTTTCAAATTAATGATTTAATATTAACCTCCCCGCTGCATTCTGAACACAACCAACCTCCAGCCATTATTCCAGTCGGAGGGTGGCTTGTTCCGTAAATTTCTGACAACCTTGCAGTCTGGAAAACAAAGCAAAACAGAATGTTAGGGCTGCAAAGCACCGCAAAATTACCATCATGGCTCGATTTGTGGTTTTTAAAGTTAGTGTCAAGGTACTTTTTTATATGTTGCTGGACACCGAAACACTTGCTAGGTGTCATGCTAAATTCTCTGCCTCTTGTGCCATGACATTAAGCTGGGAGGCGCTATTGCCGCTGACGGGACGGGAAAGCGCTGTGATGGCCGTACAGGATGGCTTTGGGATGCTGCGCTATTTATATCATCACTTGCCACCGTGGATTACACGTTCAGGTGGAGAGAGCTCCTCCAGGACCCCTATTAATCATACCCCCAGTGGTTAGGAAAGGCGCAGTGCTGCATCGGCCGAGTTCTCAGCCTCCGGACGCTAGTCAGCGAGGCGCTCGTGACAAAGGAATCTGAGGATACCCCCCGTCACATAACATCAGGGTGATCAGGTTCTATTTAGGCCTCTGGACTGATGGGGCGTCGACGCCTGGCAGGTGATGTACTCCGACAAGCCAGATAGCTCCATCGAGCTTGTGGCCGTCGGCTCGGAAATGAGAAGGCCGACCTGTTGGTAATGGCGGGGGGGCTCATTTCCTTAGCATATGCCATAAGCTTGCTTAATTGCCTCATTTGGGTAACAGGGCTGTGTGTGACCGCTTTAGTGTTATAGCGGTATGCCCGTAATTCATGCTCCATTAAGACGGGTAATTTAAACCTGACATTACTGGGCAGCACCACTGGCGATGTCGGGTAGGGACTGGTGGTGTCTAACTGAGGGGGGGGAGGGGACTGAAGTGGGAGGGTGGGTCACCTTGTGCCCCCTCACCAATTTGTCTACAAATTTCAGGTATCGGATCTCAATATTACGAGAGAAGCTAACGACCATTGGGTAGCTGCAGCCAGTCTATAATCAGTTATTATATTTGTAACCCCTTTATGGAATGCGCTTTCGTTGCTTTTTTATACTTTCGCTGCTTTTTTGTCTCTCGATATGAATCAATCAAGGTCATGCGGGCGCTTTAAAATTGCCCAGGCTGCAAGTCGGCCTGGAAACATTGATCGGCGAGCTGCAAGTCGGCCAGCAGTTGGGAGGAGGCTCTCCTTTGCACTCCACATCGGATTTTCCTCCGCCGTCGACGGGAAGGAGTGTTGCGGGGCGGTCGGGGCGCCGTCTTCAGGGCGGAGCGAGGGCGTGGCTGCTCTGGGGGAGCTGCTGATCGATTTGGGATAGAAGAGAGTCGGGGAGGGGATCTTGGCCAAAGCAGCGTTAGCCATGGTCATGCGACAGAGGGCATTGGGTCTTTTTGGCTGGGGGGACCAGAAGGGTATGCTCACCTTGCTCAGGGCGGGGGCTCATGACAGCGGGCTGTGCAGGTCTGGCTCTGCCACACAGCTTTGATGTGCTTATCTGACCCCCGTCGGCTAAAGTCCTCGACAGAGCCCCTCCCAGGGTGAGACACCCATCTGCTGACGGGGGGGGTGGGGGGGTGTGCTGCAAGCGCTGGGATTCTGAAAGAAACCGAATGGCTCAAGAGTCTGTGTCAGCCGCCGCTACCTATTCTAGCCTTCTTATTTAATTTATTTATATCAGAATCAGTTATTTATTTAAGAAAGACCGTAATAATAGTTGGGTGGTGATTATTATTTCGGTGATGCTTTACCTTAACTGCGCCTTCTTAATGCAGTCATAGAGCATTCATAAGCAGCAACAAACACTATATGATTATTTGATTATGATGTTTGTTATTATTAAATAATGTTTGTTATTAATGTATATTAAAGCTGTTAGGGTATGTTCGGATGTTAAGGTATAGGTACGTGCTACTTTTGAACATTCCCTGAATGTTCAAAAGTGTTCTAATGTTCTATAAATGCATTATGAAGGTGCAGTTAATGTAAAGCATTACCAGAATTTCTTGTGTATTCCTAAAAATTACTGTTTTTTTCTTTTTCTTTTTGGTACACGCCTGTACATCAGTACCCGCTGCGCTCTGCTATCTACAAAGGGCCCCTATCTCTCCTGGCTATGAAACGCTGAGGGATTGATGGGCTTTCTGGGGGCTGCACAATCCCCCGGCCAGCCAAGGCAGACGCCACCCTTTGTATTGGGCGAGACGGCGTTGCTGTGTTTGGGCTACAGATGGATTAAAGACAGACCAGTACTAACAGCAGAGGGCTGTGCTTCACTCTTCTGGAAGCACATTCATCACCCCCCCAACCCCACCGTAAATCAACTCCACATCGACATAACGGTGGTGTGTCTTTGCCATGAAACTGATCGCGCGTCCCTGTGCTCATGTGACCCACGACACAAATGCGAGTGGGGGTGGTTTATATACTGAAGAAGATTGGAGATCATTGTGCTGTGACCATCTCATGCTGATGGGGAGTGTTCAGATCTTAATCGAATCCCCATCCCGGATGAGTGTGTGTTTCACTGTTTGGAACCCACACACATTCGAGGTCGTGTTCAGGTCCGGTTCATGTGAAAGCGAAGCACCCAGATCGTAGCCAGTCTCACGCATAAGAACACGCATAAAAATGACTCCTACCACATTTTGGACACTGATCAAATCCATACTTTTTTGTAATAAAATACACCATCCTCAGATCTCAATTTAATATTTAACATCTTTGCTTCATCTGGCATTCATGTGTCATTTATGCACAAGGAAAATTGCTAAATTGATAAATAGAAAACTAAGACCACAGACCTTGCTCCTGATGTTTGTTTTATAAAAAGCACTTCATGTCTTGTCCCTGTCAACACATCACTTTTCTAAAAGCACTTCCTGTCTTGTCCCTATGAACACATCACTTTTCTAAAAAGACGTCCTGTCTTGTCCCTGCCAAACACATCACTTTTCTAAAAGCAATTCCTGTCTTGTCCCTATGAACACATCACTTTTCTACAAGAACTTCCTGTCTTGTCCCTATGAACACATCACTTTTCTAAAAGCACTTCCTGTCTTCTCCCTGCCAACATCACTTTTCTAAAAGCACTTCCTGTCATGTCAGTACAAACACACCACTTTTCTAAAACTACATCCTGTCTTGTCCCTGCCAACACATCACTTTTCTAAAAGGATGTCCTGTCTTGTCCCTGCAAACACATCACTTTTCTAAAAGCACTTCCTGTCTTGTCCCTGCCAACATCACTTTTCTAAAAGCACTTCCTGTCTTGTCCCTGCCAACATCACTTTTCTAAAAGCACTTCCTGTCTTGTCCC
>JAODKM010000034.1:2875089-2888022 GCA_026780845.1 Petrocephalus sullivani
GACAGTAAGTGTGAAGGCTCAGCTCCTTCCTAAACCACGGCTATGCGGCTCAGCCGGGCACCATGCCTCTGATTACTGCTGCAGCTACACAGGGTTGTATGAGCCTAGCATCAGCTTGCCGTAGAATTGCTGTCTGTTTCTGGTGAGGAGACGCTGTCCTTGTACTCTCTTCTTGTTACTGTTTCCTTTTTATGTAGGTTAGCGATAATCAGAATATCTGTGCAGCTCACGGCTACAACCTTTCAGAGCTCTTTCCAAAAATCCCCAGGAAAAGTTTAAATCATTAATATAGTTGGAATATTCCCTTAGTCAGCATGCAGCTGACCTGCCCATGGAATGGGATGTGCCCCGACATCGTGTTTGATAAGAAAGCCTTTCGCTTTATAGCTCAGCTTGCCACTGATTTCTTATTGGTGGGAAGTCAGTTCCATATTTTTTGTACTATACCTTTTTTTGAATATGTAACGGGAAATAAGATTTTCACATATATGGCTTCATGCTTTTAAATACATGTTCAGTTTGGTTTCATTCGAAAGCCCCTAATCTTCTTGGATGTAACCTTGTCTTGATCCTGTTCAGAGAAGTGCTTGTTTTTTAGAGCAAGATTTCATGTATGCACGAAAAGGCCTGAAATGGCTACAGAAGCTCTAGATTGGCTATTTCATTGATTGTATCACTGTGGCATTGTGCCGTTTCCTTTGCACTGTGGTAAAGGAGAGGAGGAGGGCTGCGGCCAAGCGGCACTGATTACCCACAATTGGTCAAATGGGAAGTCATTCTGCAGTAATCAGGTGGGTCCTTTATCCAAGATGGGCCCTAAATCCTCATTCATGGTCCTGGGGGGCTGAGCGTTGCCAGGTTTTCATTCTACTTGAGCACTTGAGTAACATTTGATTCGACTAATGCGGTTAAGAGTTCATGCACGCGACAGCGCTGTGGGGTGGCGCATATGGCAGCTAAAGTGGCGTCGTGGCGGCGGTGGGCTGGCGGAGGTGCCGCGGAAACCATCTAACGGCAGCCGGGTGTGATCCTACACGGGTGAGACCGCCGTCGCGGCGCACTCAACGCTGGTGACCTTGCTGACTCTGAAGGTGTTAGCTTGCTGGGTTAAGATTAGCATGGCAGCCTCAAAGGAGGCTGGGAATATCACCCTTTAGCAAGAGACTACTGTTTGGGAATTTAGTGGTTGCCATTGCTCAGCCATTCAATGGTAACCGCTAGCTAGCCAGCTATTTCCTATGCTGGCTCATGCTTTAATGGTGGTCTGAATTTACTGCTGATTCCATTGTACATATTACATCAAACAAAGGAAAAATTCCCCTTAAATCTAGAGCAGGGAGAGTCTTATAGGTAAAAAAAAATGGATCCTGTGTTGATCGGATTATGTTAAGAACGCAAATTTATTTGAATGAACAGAAAACCATTTAAAGATGCCAAAAAGGGTTTTAAAGATGTTTTGAAGGAGGGTGCTGTGGACAGAAGGCTCCCAAATGTGAGGGAACATGCCAAACGTTGATAGCAAGAATGATGAACATCAGTGGAGCTGTACCGTGTACCAGCGAAGACACTCAAGCTGCAGTTGAGAAGATACGGACGAGGAGTAATGTTAGGGAATGACAAGATGACAGGCAGTGCTGAAGGTGTGAAGAATGCCTGCCTTTTGACATGGTTAGCGACAGGTTGTCAGTTAGCATGAAGGAGGAGACTGCAGCCAGTTATAAGACCGTTGAAATTGACAAGAGCCATCCTGATGTATGGGATGTGGCATCACCCCAGATCGAGCCCCTGATTGCAGGGCCGAGTTTCGTGTCGGCCTGGATGTTGGCGATAGAGGACCTCAGATTCATACACGAAGTGGTACCTGGCCTCAGATTCATATACCACCTGTTAGTTGTGCTTAAAGAAATTTGGCTTTTTGTTTGGTGTATGGCTTATGTAAAGGATCTGAGCATAGTTAGTGCTGAAACCTGTATAAGAATATAACTAGTTAAGAGTCAGAAGCGAAGATGGTACTTATGCTTTCTTTGTATTTGAAACAATGACAATAAATACTACTACTACTACTACTACTAAAGGTGTAAATGTGATAATGCAAGCTATTGTTTTCTCACCATGTTTTTGGGATTATTATTATGTTACGCTGTTATGATTCATAGGGCTGAGCAGTGGGAAGAGATGTGGTGCTTTGTGGATTATCCTGTTTTGGAGTTGTTTTCAAATCATACTGTCCCAATTGTCCCAATCTCCCTCCCTCACAGAATCGCATGTAAAAGTTTGTGTACCATGACGAAATCATATTATTTTTTGTGGCAAATTTTCCGTGAGACAGAAGAGATCCTTAAGGTAATATATCCCCAAAGCAACCCCCATGCTAAAGATGACTGTGTATATCTCACCTCTGGAAAACGGTCATCGAGACGAAGGTGGGAAGCGAACCCAGAGCCGGTTTATCAATCAGCACGAAGGCCCGTGGATTATTTTTTTACGGTGAGATTGTGCCTGGACGTCAGCTGCTTATTTAAGGTGATGTGTCAATTAAAGGAGAAGCTGGTTCTCGCTCTATGACGCTGCAGAGAGAGCAGGTCAATCAGCAGCAGATCTCTGCCTTCGAGATGTGGCTCTCACGTACCTGTTTCTGTGAATAACAATGGTGATGATTAGTGATGAAGATGTGTCATTTTCAATGGGTGGCGTGTCGCCTCACACCTACATTGTCGAGGAATCTAACCCGGGGGGTGGGGTGGCATACAGTATACATATTGCATTGTGCTGACCAAATGTCCTGTTATTTCGATCTTGTGGGGACATTTTTTCCATCCCCAAAAGGGGAAGCACAACTTTATAAAGATCTGTGGCTGCAATAAAAAAAATTAAATGCCAAAAGTCTTGTATTTTGTATAGTTGCTAACTCTTAAGGTTAGGGCTGGGTAGGGGGTACGAATGTCATAGCTGGGATTAGGGTCATGCTCATAGGAATGAATGAAATGGGGGGGGGGGTGCTGTTCTCCTTGTGTGTGTGTCTGTGAAGGACTGGCATCTCATCCAGGGTATCCCCTGACCTGTGCCCTGTGATAGACTGGCATCTCATCTAGGGTATTCTTTGCCCTGGGCTCTGTGATAGACTGGCATATAATCCAGGGTATCCTCTGCCCTGGGCTCTGTGATAGACTGGCATCTCATCTAGGGTATCCTTTGCCCTGGGCTCTGTGATAGACTGGCATATCATCCAGGGTATCCCCTGCCCTGGGCTCTGTGATAGACTGGCATCCCATCTAGGGTTTTTCTTTGGCCTGGGCTCTGTGATAGAGTGGCATCTCACCCAGAGTATCCCCTGACCTGGGCTCTGTGATAGACTGGCATCCCATCTAGGGTTTCCTTTGCCCTGGGCTCTGTAATAGACTAGCATATCATCCAGGGTATCCTCTGCCCTGGGCTCCGTGATAGACTGACATCTCATCTAGGGTTTCCTTTGCCCTGGGCTCTGTGATAGAGTGGCATCTCATCCAGGGTATCCCCTAACCTGTGCCCTTTGATAGAGTGGCATCTTGTCCAGGGTGTCCCCTGACCTGTGCCATGTGATAGACTGGCACCTCATCTAGGGTTTCCTTTGCCCTGGGCTCTGTGATAGAGTGGCATCTCATCCATGGTATCCCCTGACCTGTGCTCTGTGATAGAATGGCATCTCATCTAGGGTTTCCTTTGCCCTGGGCTCTGTGATAGAGTGGCATCTCATCCAGAGTATCCCCTGACCTGGGCTCTGTGATAGACTGGCATCCCATCTAGGGTTTCCTTTGCCCTGGACTCTGTAATAGACTAGCATATCATCTAGAGTATCCCCTGCCCTGGGCTCTGTGATAAACTGACATTTCATCTAGAGTTTTCTTTGCCCTGGGCTCTGTGATAGACTGGCATCTCATCCAGGGTATCCCCTGCCCTGTGCTATGTGATAGACTGGCATATCATCCAGGGTATCCCCTGACCTGGGCTCTGTGATAGACTGGCATCTCATCTAGGGTTTCCTTTGCCCTGGGCTCTGTAATAGACTGGCATATCATCCAGGATATCCCCTGACCTGGGCTCTGTGATAGACTGGCATCTCATCCAGGGTGTCCCCTGACCTGTGCTCTGTGATAGACTGGCATCTCATCTAGGGTTTCCTTTGCCCTGGGCTTTGTGATAGACTGGCATATCATCCAGGGTATCCCCTCACCTGTGCTCTGTGATAGAGTGGCATCCCATCCAGGGTGTCCCCTGAGAAGGACTGATATCCTGTCTAGGGTGTCTCTGCCCTGTACCCAGTGCTGTCTCAGATAAGCTCCACCCCATGCCTCCAATATGGACATTTCAACACTCGCTGAAAGATCACTTTCTCTGAGAACAGTTTCTGGGATTCTCAGTGTATGAATTAGAAGGAAAGTCTTGTGGAGAACAATAGTTGCCACTTTATAATGGGAATAAAAGTACTCATAGATGGAATCACTAGTTCAGGGGAGACTCTGACACTGTCAGCATGTTCTCCGCTTCGCCTCTGTTCTCCTTCAACCTGTGCTTGTAATGCCAGTACAAGTATATTCTTTATTTGTTTTACAGTGTGTGTGTTCATTATTTCTTGGTGTACTTTGAGATATTCCCTTTTGATCAACAGGACAGCATGAATGTCTACAGAGTCCTCGCGCATGGGGGCTGTCTGAAAGCTGAAGGATCCACTCCGTTCATACCCATTTCCAAATCTTCCCTGGTGATAAGAGGGAAAAGGAATCTAGCTGTCTTCCTGCAGAGCTGTGGCTTGCCCGGAAAAATGTCTGTTTATTGTGGTTGCGGGCGTAAGGACTCCTGTTTCCTGCTTTGTCAGACGACTTGTCTCTCCAGTTCCCCCGGGGAATGTCATAATGAGCATAAAGGCAGAAAGGCACATCACGTTAACCCTGAAAACTGCCCATCATGCTGACAGGTGCCATGGTTCCCAGTTACTCGCCGAGGTCTTTCCATTTCCTGATGGAGGGTATGCTCTTATATAAAATCTGAACGCAATACTTGGTCCAAAAAGTAAAACCAAAATAAATATATTCCGGACAATATCCATCAGTAAAGGTAATAGGTGGCAGCGAGCATGTCTGTACTGTTTAAACTACAGTCTTTGCATGCATGTGCAAATGAAGCGCGCGCAAATTAAGCGAGAGGCGTGAGTATCTCTGTGTAGCCGTGAGCGTGAGGCACTGTACCGCCGGTGTGCTCAGCCCAGATTTGTCAAAGGCATTTACAGCAGACCCCAATATACCCATAAGACGATGTGTCATGAGTGAAGAAGAGCGGCGGTCCGGAGGGACATCATTACGGCGGGCCAGCCTGTGGACGATCCGACCCGGTCCCTGCAGTGCCTCTCTGCTGGGGGATTCAGAACTAATTCAAGGAGAGTGGCCCAAAAAGAGTCTGAGAGAGGGGGATATAGCAAGGATTTGGGAGCTGAGATCGATGTGACCCGTGGACGTTGGGCGATACACGAATGCCCTCCCCGTAACGGTGAGCGCTGATTGGCTGCTGAGCCATCGTCCCTCAGAAAGCATAGATGCATCGTTGGTTAAAATGCCTGTTATTTTTGCTGCTCAGTCTCTGAGACCAGGAAGGACTTAGGGATAGTGATTCTTTTCACTGCTATACTTCTATAAGATGACTTGGGCCTCAGCAGTGAAAGCTCCCCCTGTTGGCAGATCTGAGATCTCAATGGACAAACCTGGTTAAATAAAGGTTAAATAAAAAATAAATAAAATGTCTTAGCAGTATTACATTTATGAAGGGAAATAGGATTTTTGGTGCATGCCTTTAGCGTCTGTTTCTGGTTGCAGTGTCATCTTTCATACAACCCTTCATACTTCCCATACAATTTACTGGAGTTAATTTGTGCAGGTATCTTCCATCTGTGATCCCCCGTACAGTCTACAGGAATTTAAGTAATCTCCCATCACAGACCTCTTTTTCAGTCTACAGTCATTCAAGTGATCTCCCATCTGTGATCTCCCGTACAGGCCAAAGGAATTTATGTGATCTCCCATCTGTGATCTCCCGTACAGGCTAAAGGAATTTATGTGATCTCCCATTTGTGATCTCCCGTACAGGCTAAAGGAATTTATGTGATCTCCTATTTGTGATCTCCCATACAGGCTAAAGGAATTTATGTGATCTCCCATTTGTGATCTCCCATACAGGCTAAAGGAATTTATGTGATCTCCCATTTGTGATCTCCCGTACAGGCTAAAGGAATTTATGTGATCTCCTATTTGTGATCTCCCATACAGGCCAAAGGAATTTATGTGATCTCCCGTGCAGGCCAAAGGAATTTATGTGATCTCCCGTACAGGCCAAAGGAATTTATGTGATCTCCCGTACAGGCCAAAGGAATTTATGTGATCTCCCATCTGTGATCTCCCGTACAGGCTATAGGAATTTATGTGATCTCCCATCTGTGATCTCCCGTACAGGCTAAAGGAATTTATGTGATCTCCCATTTGTGATCTCCTGTACAGGCTAAAGGAATTTATGTGATCTCCCATTTGTGATCTCCCATACAGGCTAAAGGAATTTATGTGATCTCCCATTTTTGGTCTCCAGTACTGTCTTCCGGAGTTCAAGAGATCTCATGAGAAAGGTCTGTGCCACAGACACTTGTGAATAGAAACTGTAGGAACCATCGGTATGCCATGGGAGCCATACTGCCTGATATGGCAGAGCTTTAGGGGGTCATTTATACTCAACACTGAGGCTCCTTTAGCAGCGATTGTTGGCGTTAATGCTAACAGCCCCAATGCTAATGCTAATAAAGCTATAAGCCTTTGCAAAGGAGTGACCTTACCTAGACCCGAAGGCCACCAGTGTGAAGGATTATTTCCCCCTGCTTTCCGGTCTGTTAAGTCGGGTTGCTGAATCCTGCATGTTCGGGGCTGTCAGGCACACTTGGACACTGGCATGGACTCAGATCTTACTGCATGGGGTACTTTATGGGAATTATAAATAGCTTGGCATACCATAACTGGTTTGTATTTGTAATACAAGGTCATTAGTATAATTGCAAATCGATCCTGTGGATCATGTCTTTATTGTAACACTGTCAGTTCCACATCAAGTATGATGAAAGCTGGGGGTAAATGTGTCCTCTTTCCTTCCCTGTATTTTACTTTGTTTAAATTAAGTGTTACTTAAATTTTTTTATATTTTTCTGCATTAGCTAATCATGGATGAGGTGCAATGGAAAAAATGTGTAGAGAGTATTTCAACCAAATGAACCAGAACAGCGTTTTATGTGAAAAAAAAATTAAATTAATAATCATCGCACATCCTCATCTGCTACGGTAATTAAGGTAATTTTGTAGATGCAAAGCTTGTTTTATCAAGGTTAATCTATCCATCTTCTGTTAGCACTTGTCCTGAGCAGGATCACGGTGACCCTAGAGTCTTTGCCCAGAAGTGGAACGCCCTGGACAGGATGCCAGTCCATGGCGGAGCACACACTGGTTATGGGCAATCTACACAGCTGTGCAGTGGTGCCTGATGCAGCTAAGGGGCATCTTGCAGTGGTGCCTGATGCAGCTTAGGGGCATCTTGCAGTAGTGCCTGATGCTGCTTAGGGGCATCTTGCAGTGGTGCCTGATGCTGCTTAGGGGCATCTTGCAGTGGAGCTTGATGCAATTCCGGGGCACTTGTCTGTCAGACTTCTGGATCTTGCGAGTGCTCCCTTGCATTCTTTTTTCTTGACATCAGGGAAATTATGGAAATGCAGTCATTTATGGGGACGATGGGTGTCAGGTCACATGATGCAGATCCGCGACACAGCGTCTGTCATGCAGAAAAAGGTGCCTGTCTCCAAAGGCCGTTTGGCAGCGGCACGGAGGTGAGCGGCTTTGCAAGCCCAAGCCGGGACTCTGTGCCATGCTGCCGTGTGATAATGTACCATCTCTGAGTAAGTCACATAGACACAGAGGAGACAGCATGGGGTCTCTGCATACTATGGCTCGGCCATACAGATATGCATACGTGACGCTCGCTATAGCGATGTGTGGCAGAGATCCAGGAACTGTCGAGCGACGGAGAGCACTTGGAGGGGAAATGGGACTGCACACAGCAGCCTGCCTCATAAATGTGTGTCAGCATCGAGCAAAGAGCCAAAGCCACGCGCTTGATCGGCAAGCTGTCGCACCTACTTGCACCGGGGTCTGGGGCTGCCCTGTAACTTGGGGGCTGGTCTGACAAGTCTCCTCTCTCTCAGATGGCATCGGTGACGATCTTTCTTTGCCCAATATCAGCAGAGTTGGTGATCAGTGACTGCACCAGATCACCTGCCATGTAAACACTGCTGCAAGTGCACTCTGGAGTACATCCATCCATCCATCCATCTTCTAGTCCAATTATGGAGGTGATGTGTGGCTCTGATCGGAAGGTCGCTGGTCGCTGGGCATCTCATGGTTGCCAGAGTGATGTCACCATTGGGCCCCTGAGCAAGGCCCCTAATGCCCATTTGCTCCAGGGACTGTCTGACCCCATATGGAACTTTGAATAGAAGTTTTTGCTAAATAAATATAATGAAAATGATCAATTTTAGCTTTCCAGCAAAATTTAATCTGCTTCTTGTTTCCTGATTATGCCACTAAGTATAATATGGAGTATTACTTGGATTTATGGTGCTCTGGTGAAATTTTATGTGTATCTTTTTATATGCTTTTGATCTCCTGGATGTAGGAACATCTTCTCTTCCTTGGAGAAGTTTGTTTATGTGCATCATGAAAGATGCGCTTTGCTGGGGAACCAAAGTAGTTCTCAGCCAAGTTTGATCCCTGGAAAAAAAAAAAACAGTGGTCCAAGCCAAGAGGGGCAGTGCTTTGAACCCTGCCTGCATGGGTTTTATAAGCCGGCTTTCCTGTCTGCTTTCTCTGCGAGATTAGATTATGAATTTAAAGCTCAGGAATTACAAAAGCTCCTGCTTTTATGAGGCAATGTCCTGTCACCCCCGAGTTTGCCGGGGGTGTGGATGCCCGCTGAAGGTTCTCCACACATCTCTGGCCATTTGAGTCTGTCTGCTAATGGAGTCTCTCCATCCTTGTGAAAGTCAGACATGACTGTTTGTAATAGATATTGACAAATGCAGCTTTCACTTCTTTGCAGTGCATTAGATCATTTTTTTTTCCCCAGAATCCCTTTTGGATTTTCTCTGTTTTGTTAAGATAGTCTTTGTAAAACATGAGCCCCTCCCCGCTGTCCCCTGTGCCTGTTTTGTATTGGTCTGAAGGTGCCTTAACCCCATCTAAGACCCGGGTTAGCCTCAGTGTAGCCGGCCCGCTGGGCTCCGCTCCCCGTGCTCTCACAGGCTCACACTCCACGTGTCCTATATGTCGTTTCCCGCCGATTAATAATTCATTTATTTGGTTTTGTTGCCCTTCACTTACGTCCCATCATCTGGGGAAATACCCAGAGGGATTCTGTCATTGCCCCAGGAAGAACATCAAACGGCGTCCGTAAGAAAACGAAACCGGCCGGGAGTTGAGTTAGGGGAGAAGAGTTAAATTCGAATTAAGGGCCTCGGCGGCTTTCATGTGGCCGTCGGCTTTCAAGCTGGCCGACATGAAAGCGGGGAGACATCAATGCGCCGGCTCGGTCACTCCGGAGGCCGCAGAGCCGACCCCCGACCCGCTCGGCAGCGCCTGAGCAAACCGCCCTTCAGATGGCAGTGTCCCTCTTTTTCCTCTTTAAATGGAGATCAGCCGCCTGGCCGGGGTGATCACGTACACCTCACACGTCTCCCAGCCCGGGGGAGATCAGCCGATTTGCCTGGGTGATCACGTACACCTCACACGTCTCCCAGCCCCGGGGGGTGGGCTTTACCTCTATTAGTTTGTATTTTGCATTGTTACGACTCACTTTCAATCTTCCTATTCACAAAATCCACGGCGGTTGGCAAAGCGCTCGCATTTTTCTTTACTTTATTCGTCCCCGTTCCTTGTAATCAGTGCCATTCTGAAACAAAAGCATGCTTCCAACAAAACGCCCTGTCTCTAATTGCACGGGACAATGCCGGCGGGCCGTTTTTGTTCTTCCCCCGGTGACGGGAGAACACGTGACAATGCGTGTGCGTTCCCCTATTGTGCCTGCCGGACGGGATTGGGGGGGGTCATCACATATTCTATTGTTGTTTCTTGACTGGCGAGTTGCTAGTGCTGAATTGAATCCGAGCAGATTAATCGGACGGGTGCTGACTCCCCTTTCGCAAAAACGAGGCTGAATTAATTGAGGACAATCCCAGCCGCCGGACAATAAACAAACCTCGTCTTGCGTGGTGATGATCCCCGCCATGAAAGAGAACCTCAAAGAAGCTCAAGCTGCCATCGCGATGAGACTCGCTGTCAGGCCTGCGACGCCATTGTCTGCCTGTCTGCATCGCACCACACCTCCTTTAACTTTTCGGGACCGCACTTTCAAATTTCAAGCACGTATTCCATTGAAGGAACAAATCCTGTTAAGAAGTTTTTTTTAACTACTTTAACTACTCTGACACCAAAGAAATGGGATTTTCATAAATACAGAGATATGGTCTCATCACAAAGTGCAATTCTGAAGATAAACGCCCAGAGTATAGGAAAATGCTTCTGTTAGCTATAGATGGATTTTTTTACTACTTCTTAATCCACTTCACTGAGTATTGAGAGAGTCAGCACCTGTTTACTGGAAATGTTTGCAGGATGGCGATATGTGTTTTCATAGTTTGAGCAAGGTTGAAGTAAACATAGCCATTGGAGACAAAAGTCTTATTTGTGTTTGCATCACTATATTCTAATTGGCCTCATGGCCTCACTGTAGTATCTTTAATATAAAAGTTCCCCCCTTGATAGCATTTCCCTGAGGTAGCATGCCGCTGATGCAGGACCATTAGATGGCAGAGAGTCACAGCTCTAAGTATGAAGTGAAATTACAGCTCTGCATGAAGCTGGGGTCTCGGGGGTCTCCGAGATTCTGGTGGATGGTGTCCAAACAGCAGCTGCTGGACACGTCTCCCTGCAGCACTGCCAGGATTACGCACGGGGGTCCCCGCTTTGTGCAGCCCTCAGTTTGCTTTCAGGGGGGCACCTTCTTACGACCAGGCACCAGGCTTAATCATGCAGGTCTGTTATTGTTTATCGTTTTTTTATGATGAATTTTGAGGATCCCAAAAAAGTTTGGAAGCTGTTTGCGTCAAAGAGATGGCAGGTGTGTTTAAGGATCTGCTGCTCGCCTGGTTTATTTAGTATGAATATAACACGCGGCACGAGAGTATGCAAGAAAAGACATGAGTTTGGAATGAGATCTAGCATCATGGGTTTGGTGGGTAGTGGAAAATGTAAAGCTGCATCTCTGAATTTTACCTGGGTCTTATAGTATAATATTTAATGCAGAAGTTTCACCAAAAGCACGTTCCACATTGATATGTTCCAGGTGACTGTTTGTAAAAAGGCTTGATGGCACTTTGTATCTATTTATCCTCACCTAGCAGTACAGTCTGGCATAGCGGATCAGAGGTGCAGTTCTGCTTTACGGATCTGGCCTGTTATAAATGGACATTTTATATGATCTGTCGCCTTCAAAGGAAATCAAAGGCACGATTTTAACTCGCTGGAAAATCTGCCAAGTGGCTGGACTCTAAGCGAGTCGAACCTGATTGAGGTTGTAAAACTGCCGGCGTGTTCGTTTCGCTTGTACATCGAACAAGAGCTTGAATTCTACATGGGCAAAAAAAAAGCATGTGAGAGATTTTTTAGGCACAAAGAAAGGGAATATGTTTCCTTTGGCCCCACCTGGAACAATCTCTCCGCTGTGAATTAGCTTGAGGGCACCAGGGTGAGACGGAAGTAGTTCCTTGAATTATCCAAAGTGTTTCACGCAGACACGGTGCACACGGTGCAGAAAGACATGGAGCAAGACTTGTAGAAACTCAAGAAAAATAAAATATCTGATGCTAGCATGTTAAACTCTCCGCAGGCATAGAAAGAGGAGCTGCAAAATGGTGTCACGTCTTCAGGAAAGCTTTTGCGGCGCGTCCTAAACGGAGGCGATCCTCTGGCGGCAGTCTCTGGCTGCGCTGTCATTACAGACACAGAAGTTGGCTTTGATGATCGCGATGGCGAAGTTCTTTAAAGGTTCTCCTCAATCTCGTCTCCTTGAGTCAAGGATAAACATAGACCCTGGCAGACAGACCCTGCCAGAAATGGGTAGGGGGCCCCTCAGGTGCCTAAAGAGAGAACTTTTGATGTAGCTTATTTTATTGTATAATGCACTGTCACCACAAGTCATAAACACTAAGCTGTAGCATCTCCTTAGGTCCGGCCTCTTGGTTTCCTACATATGCCCTTTAACTTTTAAAAAGCTATAGTCTTTGCATAATAGTCTAAAATAATATTATGTTCCTTCAGGGGTGTTCAGTAGACAGTGTGAGTAGTAAACAGTCACTAATTAACGCAATGGACTCATTTGATTTTGTAATTGTGTCCTTAGATATAGCTCTTTGATCGACAGACCATTTCAGACATACTGTTTGCTGTATTTTCATACGGTCTTGTCCTTAAGTTTTGCTCTGCCTCTTATAAACCAATTAAAAAGCTGAGGACAGCTGGTATTTTCAGAAAACGCTCTGTTCCTGGGTATAAAGCTTTCCCTGCAGTGCACACGAATCTCACCTGGCTTCGAAGTCACCGGGGAGCATGCGTCGCAGTGCATGCTGGGACCATCGCTAGTCACTGCCTGTACATCCTCCATACATTATACAGCCACACATTAACATGCTGCTGGTATGGGCCCCAGAAGCCTCCTGAGCCGCACATCTGCACTCCTCTTCTCCCACTGTTCCTCTAACACCGCCGCACTCCAGTCATCTCATCGCTCACCCCATGGCCCTTCTCCTCCCCCTCCCCCTCCCCGGCC
>JAODKM010000034.1:2908151-2920500 GCA_026780845.1 Petrocephalus sullivani
AACTCCCCACATAACCAACAATCAACCTGTGTGTGCGTCCACCGTCGGTTGCTCTTTTTTGTGTGGGGGGGGGGGGGGGGGGGGGGGGGGGGCGGGGCATGCAAACTCCACACACAGAGCCATGGCAGAGATGCCGAACGCCGGTCCAAGAGGCAACAGTACTAACCACAGTAGTGGAGTACAAAGAAGGACCTCTCACAACAGGCAAAGTCTAGCCACCTGTCTGGATATGAAGCATCGGGCCTATAGGAATGAGCAGCCCACTCTTCCATTGCGGATAATTGTCTCATATGTCAAATTTAGAGAAACATTTTAGCAAACCCGAATCTATAAAGCAGAGCTGCTGGAAATCAGTCAGCTCTATAGCTGCATTGCACCCCTGAAAAATACCTTTAAGGATTTCTTTCAGTTAATGTTAAGGTTTGTGCCTGGAGAATGCTATGAAGCTCTTGAATGTTATTAAAACAGATTTAATACATTATTACATATTCATTGGGAGAGTCATGCTAATGATGGGTTTGATGCCTTTGGCAGGTGATTTAAAATTCTAACAGATCGACCCCGACGCCCAGCTGGGGGCGAGATAAAGGTGCCGATTTAAGGAACCGCGGCAACTGGTGGCAGTAAAATCTGATGCCATGCATGTAAGGGGACAGATTTTAGGCTTTAAGTACCGCGACTGACAGGAGAGGCTCGATTAAGTGCTTATTTTAAAAAGGAGCAGCGTCGACGCAGAAGTGTGTGAGGACGGAGTGATGGTTGGGAGAAGAGTGCGGCTGGGAGATGCCAGCGCTGCGAGAACGTCAAGAGCAGCGAGCGTTAACGTCGTATCAAAGAGCGGCGGCACTACAGACGCAGCCGCGGTACCCTGCACCGGGAACCGCCGCCGCGTAGACACGAGCATACACATTTAGGTTAGCATGATGACAGCACGCTGAAGGAGGTCGCGCTGTCGGAGGCCGGATCTGGTGTCCGTTACAGTGTGATTGAGATGCTTAACAGTGATACCCGCCACAGAGCCAGAAAACTGTAAGGGATGATTTGCGGCCCAAAGGATGATGGGATTTCCTGATGTCACCGTTCATTAAAATTTAAGATGTGTCATTTTTCTGATGTTATTTACATGTAAAATCGACATTATTGTTTCGTACTTCAGCACTGCAGCTGGTTGGGGGTAGCTCTGTAACTGCCAGTTTTGGGGGCTTTTATCGTGGCATTATTTGAACTGCCGTTTTTACTTTATGTCCACGTTGTGTTTTAATATTATTATATTAATGTTATTAAAAGTAATATCACGTTGGGGTGTTTAAGCCTTCTATATAAGTGGTTTCGTCCATCTCTACAAAGGCGAAAGGTGAAAAATAATTCAGTTAACATTTTAATGAATTTCATCGATGAGATTCTTCGTGGTTCAAAGGAGCCGTATTTCAGTGCTTGCCGTGGCATTACTGAACATTACTGAAGGACTACTGAACACATTACTGAACACGTTACCGCAGTGTGTCAATGCTATCTATCTATCTATCTATCTTAAGCTTATTGCTCAAATGGCCTGGTGACTGGACAGGGGACACCAATGGTGGCAAGTATTTCACGGTAAACGCTGAGAAAAATCCTGCTACGTATAATAAAATATGGTAACTAATCTGGTTCTGTTTTTAAAATGGTAATATTATAGCTTGTTTGCAATTTTCAAAAAAATCAATAACTGTGAGACACACCACCGACACGGTACCAGACCATAATAATAATTATATCAATAACCTTTGCAAATTTTGATGTCAAACACCATAAATTCTTGTATGCAATTTAATATGATTATGACTCTAGAAAAATCCCATATACATAATATTTGACACCTGCGTTCAAATTGTTCTTTGAATGTGTACATGAACAAGGAATTCATTATGGAGTTGTATTTAACAGTTAATACAGTGAGATTTGCATTATGACATGTATGTATTATCTGTAAAAACACTTCAATTTGATAGGCAGTAAGTGAGTCGTGCTGTGTTCACAAACACTGTCATCCTCCAGTTTGGTTTTAGCATTTCAGACACTGAAAACTCATGACGAACAAAGGATTGTAATCTCACAATGCTTCGGAGGGATTCTCGGGGAAATTTTAGTTTAAGCTATCTCTGAATTTAATTCAGTAAGAGACATAATGCATATAGCGGATGCAAGTAGGCTTTTGTCTTGGTGAAGAAGTTGGTGGTTTTTTTTTATATTTAAGGCTTTTTCCCAATATACTAGCCTTCTCTATCACCGTCAGGCCTTTGGCAAGGCCCTTGTGCCCCACGGAATCTTCCTGACCCTGCCCTCTGACCCCGAGCTCTCCTCACTCTTACGGCACTTTGGACCAAAGCCTCTGCTGAATAAATTTATATGAATGTAAGCTCATGGTGTCACCACTCTGACTGTTCACATCATATTTCTGTTTATGAGATTGACTGACATTCAGCCAGTGGACTTTGCTGAAAGAAACAGCATAGCTGGTTACCAGCATGATCAGCATAATGCATTCTGGGTATACCAGCATATGTTGTGTTTTGGTGCCGATGGACCAGCTTCATCAGCTTCATGCGCAGGCAAAGCTAGGCTGGTGCATCAGCTACACCAGCACTAAACCAGCATAGACCAGCAAGGAAATCATGGCAAAGAAGAGGCCCCCAGACCTTGGGGGCCCCACATAAACGCTTGGTTTGAGAGGTGGTAAACACCACTGCTGAAAATAGGGTTAGGGGGATTCAAAGGGGCCATGTGTACAGCTCATTTACAGCAAGGCTTGTGTAGTATCAGGAACTTTAACTTAAGTGGGCTACAGGATCTGACAGTCCAACCAATGAACCCCTGCCCCTGTCCGCGTAACCCCTAAGACCGGAGTGATCACCGTCGAGCCGTTTTTATGTTTGATAAGTTATGAATGCCCCTCGCGGTGAAGCCGACCCTGGGATACATCAGGACACCCGTGAGGAAATCGCCGGGTATTATGTTAGGAGAGAGGTTTGCGAGGTGTGAGAAAGCTTAAAAAGGAATTCCCCTCCCATGACCTCCCTGGATCCCAGAGGTTGTGGTTACCCAGGCGATGGAGCGTGCAGGTCGCCACCTCCGTCACCTTGTCCATGAGGGGATATGTACGCTGACAAGGCTTTCTGTGCCCATTGCAGGCACACAGGAGGTGTCGGTGAGGTGTGCGCTCAATCACATGCAGTGCCTCGGCACGAACACGTGCATCCATTTCAACGAGCTCTGTGACGGGGCCAAGGACTGCGAGGACGGCTTCGACGAGGGCGTCCACTGCCGAGGTGAGTGAGCTAGGCACTGGTAGCTGGCACTGAACTGCTCTCACATGTGTGCAGCAATTTATATCTGGCCGTTTGTCTCTGTCTGTCAGTTATGGTCAATCCACTCCAGCATTATCCGTCATTTTATCGATTTATTTTTAAATATTCGTTTTTTTTCTGGATAAGCTACCTCCTTGTAAATCAGATTACATGAAATCACTTGTCACTTGGCAGAGATGGGCACGACATACATTTAAAAGTATCTTGCCACAAATTACAAATACTTGTATAAATGTACTTGATTAGAACAGCTGTGTAAAAAACTTGTCTGTAAAGTCCCATAATAGCAGTGACGAATAAAATAAATATATTATATTAAAAATTAATACAGTGAATGCCAATACAGTGGATATAAAAACTGTATATAACCCTGTTAAAATCACAGGTTTTTGTCATGTTTAAAAAAAAAAAAAATATATATATATATATATATATATATATGATAAATAATTTTTGATGGTGGAGAATTGCTTATTGAGCAGATTTCATATGTCCAACAGTCTAGTGGAAGACACCATCCATGCATTGTTGAAACGTGGCATTACTGGAGGGTTTTCCGCATGCTGTAGGGAGAGCTACAGGAGGGTTAGGGTTAGGGTTAGTGTAGGCCTCAGTCTGGAACCAGGAAAGCTGAAGGTGATGAGCTGTCACCATGACACTGCAGCGTCCCCTCCCTCCGGGATTTGGGCAGCACATAGCATCACCGCCTACTCGGCGTTCTCTGTTGGCACAAACAGCTGCCATCATCTCTAACCCACAGCCTTGCTGTAGAGACTGATCGCCCCAGAGCCATTCCAGACCGGCCTTTTTGAAGTGCTCTCTCTCTCTCTCACACACACTCACTCTGTTTTTCTATCATTTGTTCACCATTTTTATAGGTTTCTGTGGAGAATACTTTTCAAAACCTCAGGTTTTATAAGAAAGCAGTGGTGTGTGCGATATATGATTAATCTATATAGATGTGCATAATTTATTTCCACAGTACGTGGATTTGGAAGGAGCCCCCTCGAAGTTGCAAGCGAGGCTACTGGCTTGGACGCCTTGTTTAGGGGGTGGGGAGCCCCTGCATTTCCTTTTCGCCTGCACATGGCTGGCCTCCCTCCTTCCCGTTATCTTTCTTTTGTTCTGTTATTCCTCCTCTTTATTATTGCAGGAGAGACGCCATCCGTGCCAAATCGCATCCTGAATGCGTCTGGTTTCCTCATTCACGTTGGCCTTGTATGGCAGATTCCCCTCTGTGAAATATCCTGCTGTAAGCAGCAGAGAGACAGAAAGTTATGTGAGTCACTTTGGATAAAGCAGGCCGTCACAGAGCAGACAGTGTTTTTGCTGTGAAATGCTCGCCAAGTGGATGCGAGCGGTTTCTATACGGCTCCCAGTCCGGCATCATGCCATCGACGCTGCCAGTGGCAGTCGCTGCTAGTATGTGTCTTATATTACATTTCACTGATTATGTTTGTGTGATAGGAACTACGTCGGGGCTTGTGGGGAGAAGTGAATAGGCCATGATTGAATTTGGTCGCAAACACTTAAGAATGTCTCCCGCTCGTTCTAATTGCCTCTCTATTTCTTAATGCCAACTTTCAATAAACCTTTTTTGCGTACATATGAGATCCTTTGCCTATTTTTCATAGTATTTGTTAAGGGATATGACATTTTTCAGAAAAGTTTTATTTACAAGCTGACATTTTTTTTAGCATCAGCTTGTAAATCAGCATAGCAGTATCATTTCTGTAATACAATTAATTTTCACACAATTTATATATTGCATAATTTATAATATTCCCTTGGATGGACGCCTTCTCCTGCCTGGGATAACCTCCAGGCTAGCCGCAAGCCTGCACCAGAGAAACATTAAAAGAAGAGGTAGCTAGATAATTAATATAAATATCATTAATATAGCCATGAGTTATCTAACTGCATACTGATTGCATAATTGTGGACATTTACATAAATAGTAATGTATTTTAATAAATAGTAATTTACGTCAGGGTGCAGAAGATATCACTGGCAATGATGAATGCAACTCGGCTCATCGGAAAATAAGGCTCGAGGGCTACGTTTGTGTACATGGATCCGTGAGGCATGGCCAATGAAGTCATGGGCGCAGTCTCAATCCAAACCGTGATTGGTCAATACCGGGGCACCGCCTTCGAAGCCCTTGTTATATCTTCACCACCTCTTTATTACCAACACGAGTGATTTGTCACGTATCAGCTGTGACAGCTTTATTTCTATGTTTGTGAGTAATGCAGTCTTAAATAGTACCTGGCAATATTTCTCGTGTCTTTCATTTAGATCTTGATGGGTATCTTAAAGGCTCAGTTGTGGATGAATATGGCCAAGGACCTAGCTCATTCACAGGCAGTGACCAGGTCTGGGCTGGCCAACTGCTATGGCAGGCATTTTCTTGGTGGGCCGAGGGGGTTACGGGCCAACAAAGTTTGTCGTATGCCTCCCCCCAATCGGCAAATTTATTGTGTCGACCACCCGCCCTGGGTGGACAGACTGATCTCGGGATGGATAGATGGATGTATTGATCTTTTCTTAACACACACTTTTGCTGCATGCGCTGACATTTCAAGGGGGCCAGGTCTTTGATGTACTTCCCGGTCTGAAAAAAAAAACCCCGCAGAAGACTTGCATACATGGGTCTGACTATCTTAAAAAAAGATTATCCAGCGTAATAATTAGATTATGCCTGAATAGTAGACTTAAGATATCAGTCCCTTCTTTAGAAACTATTAGATCTTTCAGAAATATATACAAGATATTGCAGACTGTTTAATATATATAAAAATATCGCACTGCAACACCATCTTCAGGTGAGAGGGTGAATATAACCACATGATACGAGGATGGCAGGATAGGACTGGAACTTTCTTTGGGTATGGGGGTGGACACGGGTTTGATGGAATGAAAACTGACAGCTGATTGGGAGCGAGGAACAGGTGGGCGGAGTTAGCGGGCTTGCCACCCACAACAGGACTTCCATTTTCACTGCCCTTCCATCTCATATATCAAGCATCTTTATTATGTGAGCAATTTCTGAAGCATTGCAGGCTGATGCTAATGTATGTGTTTATTACAGAAGCCATTACTTATAATAACAAGATTGATTAGATACATTTATTATTATACGAAGGTAGAGGTGGACCACCCTGTCCTTTTATATTCCGTTAAATTAGTCTCTCTGCTTATGTTCATTATAGAAATATTCAAATGCAGATTGAGGTGAAAAACGTAATTAAAATGTTTGTCCATTTTATAAATCATTCCTCAATGTCAATGCATCAGTGCATCAGATAGAAGAGTGCAATTAGCGTGATGGCTACAGTGCTTACTTAAGTATTAGAATATTCCAGTCTGTTACTGTACTCATGTTCAGCCATGAGTCTCGGTGGTCTGCAGTTTTAATATCCAGACTCACTATGTTTGCAGAAATGTTTATTTGATTTTAGTGTAGCTTGTTATGACTTTTGGTGTTGATGGCTCATATTGAATTCTAATGTACACAAATCGAATATAGACACAATAAAAATCAGTGAGATCAGCACTATATAAAAATATATACATTTTATATGGCTTCCTTGTAAAAACAATACCGTATTTTACTTTCAAATCATCCAGTTGATAATACCCTAGTTGTTGTTCAAGAAGGCATAAAAACTGGGAACATGAGCTGAGCGAATGGGACGATCCTCTCTCTTTTTATGAATAAACATGATGGCATCCTGAGAATCTCTTCATAATATCAACCATATGGGAAGCAAAACTTTTTTTATGAATAATTTACGCTCTGCTTTACAGAAGTAAACCTTCACGCAAAACAAGACAATCAGCTTATCCCACTAAGCCACCTGTTTCATATTGCACACGAGTTAGCACGCGTCGACAAGAAACAATGAGCGCAGGCGAGTCTGCAGCTGCGTCTGCATAATTACCTGCGCTGCGCGTGGACACAGGTGGTCGTTTACAAGTGTTTCTCAGAAGCCGTGCATCGAGTTGAAGATGATGACCCACAGGGACGATACCAAATCGTATATTTGTGACAACGCACAGAAATTCTTCTATAAAATGATGGAATGTTAATTTCATCTAGAGGGTTTGGAGTGGCTTGCCATTGTATTGCTTCTGTTAAATTCTGAAAGTCTAGGTTGCTATGCAAAATGCTATTGCAATATGATATTCAAAAACCTACAATGTTGGTGTTCATTCATATCGTTTCATTGTTCGTTGTCAGGTGTGTTGGGAGGAACACAGTGAAATTCCTCAGTTACAGTAGATGGGACAGGTGCATTGGGGGACAATAGGACAAAACAATATAGGACAATAAATGGATGCAATAAATAGATGCTGCAATTGCAATAAGGGCGTGCACATAATCATGAGGGAGTAAAGTACTGATGAAGTGCAGAACTGCAATACTAACTGCAGTGTGCAATACAATGCAGTATATATGGAGTGTACATGCCTCATACTGTTGATACACTGACTGTGATACTCTGGCTTTTATAACCTCTGGTGCAATTGGAAAAAGTTATTATATGGGTTCTTTACTGAAGAATGTCTCAGACTCCATAAATTTTCCTCTTGGCCTTGGATCCAAGTGAGGTTCCGTCACCCTCCACGACTTTGGTCTTCAAGGGTTCAAGTTGTACTTGTCATGTGCCCAAAGACACGCGGCAAACATGCACTGCTGGGTGGCGAAATGCCTTTCCTGGCTGGCTGCGTGGATTGTGCTCAAGCGGGAAATATGCTATGCAAAGAAAAATGGGGTGAAAAAAGAGAAAGTAAATTAAAATAAAAGAGATAAGGAAGAAATACCAAGGGGCTGCCCATAGGCTCTGCATTGGGGGGGGGGGGCACGGTGGTAAATGCTAGACCCACCTCAAATCACCTCAAAACATCCTGCGACCAAATTGAGAAACACTGGTCTTGATGGTGGCAGTATTGTAAGCACTGAATCATAATGCATAAAGGGACGCCACCTAAACACCGATACATATGAAATCAGACCAGGTGGTGTCTCAGGAGATAGGCAGACAGAAGGCAGGGGCAGATGTGGGGCCAGTGATTTATACAAGGAAATAAAGGCCGGAACAAGCAGAGGGACACACAGGCGCTACCCAGACCACCACCAAAACCGTGATTAACAGCAGTCGCTGGCATCACTCCTCTGTGCTGCATGACGCCAGAGCAATGTATTCTCCGTCTCACAGGGCAATAAAGTACCTCTCCCCAAAGCTTAAGGACACAAAGGACCAGCAAAATCCGCCATCAGGGTCTGTCGGAATCACTTATTCCAGTGTCCCGACGGCTAAAGGATGAATGTGGAGGAGGAGAATGATCCGGATGGTAGCGAAAGATTGTTGCCACGTGTTCTGGTGCTGAGGAGGAATCTGTTTATGGGTGGGAAAAGGAACTAAGGGCACCATCGCGTGTCGACTGTGGAGGGAGACCCCATCCGTCTTGGATGGAAGGGCAGCATGTGTGTGCAGGTGCTTCTTTTAAAAGAACTCAGATTTAGATGGATGTGGTCCATTGTAAACAGTCAAGCAGTAACATATCTCTAGAATGCCATTCTATTTAGATAGATAGATAGATAGATAGATATTTATCTCAAAGGATTTGCAGGTTTACAGTAGCATGACACACGTTTAGACAGTACAAAAGACATTTTAAACTTCAAGTGTGCAAAGGATATTTGTTTTCGTATTCTTGCACATAGCTTTCCCACTACACCCCTCCTCAACAACACTCTGTCCATTTCTCTCAGTCTGCAGTCCAAACAAACTGGCCACAGGTGGACTGATGCGGGATGTTCCCACCCTAAACACGAACGTCCCGGACAGCAAAGCCACTTACTTTCCGTTTTTCCTGTACTTAATGACAAGCGTTAGCCTTTCTCACAGGGTCCATGAGATTTGCATGTCCTTTGAATGCGTGCTGTTGAAAAGAAAACCAACCATGATTCCTAACTGAACTCTTCGCCTCTACAAAGTGCTGCTTATAGCGATAGTTTTTCTTTTTTAAATGTTTTTCTTTGTTAAATGTCTTACAGTTAAATATCGTATAGTCTGATAGTTTTTTCTTAGTAGCCATCAAAAGCATTTTCACCATTTGTCTTGTTTAACATTGACATTTTTTAATCCTTGGTTGCCCATGTGACCCATGTAATGAGTTTTATTTTTTAAGTACTGTTCTTTTCTGCTAAGCCTGGTATAAAATATTTGCTTGCATATGTTTAATAATTTTAACTTTTTCATTATTCAATCTGCAGAAAAATGACTATAAACCTTCTAACGAGTCAGCGTAAATGCGAACTTGCTCATACTAATTGGCCGTACTGGGTTATGTTGACCATAGCTCCCCATACAGTAACAGGAACATCACTAATAGGATCCTGCACACACAAGTATTACTGGCAGTGTCACATTTGAATGGCTTTTATTTAATGGATTCAAAAATGTATCAAACATACCCCTCTAACGTGATCTAAGATCTTAAGATCTTAATCTTAATTCATTAAAAAAAAAAAATTAATTCATAGTGCTAATGGAAGAAGAAGGAACAGGTTCTGTATAATATGTCATTAATTTCTCTATAGTGTTAGTGAACTCGTACTTTTCAGTTGTTAACTGGTGCGAAGGTGTGTTTGCTGTCAAATGTGAAACCGATACTAAATCCTTTTTAACTTTGATCTCCATGCTTGTGTTTATGTGGAGCCTCTCGCTGCTTCTGACTGCCATATTATTACTCTCTGTAATGGCAGGAAACAATCTGGCATGATCAAATCCTATCACCTTAGATTTAACTTTTCAAAAGAGCACCTTTTAAAACTTTTATCACAATGTAAATGATTGATAGAATCATTTTGTTTAATCTTTATGTTCAGTGTTCAAGCTTTATTTATAGGACCATTTTTAATTTGCAATTATCTTGCTTAAAACTGGCTTAAAATCTTTTCAGTCAGACACAAATGGCTGTTTCTGTAATCCTCAAAAGATGTACACTAATATTTCATTAGACCACCTTTAGCTTTGATGGTGGTACAGATTCATCATTTGTAATTTCGTAATTTCCACGTGCTTATGCAACATCTTTTTTTTTCATCCAGATTTGGATTCATTATTTTCATCAAGATCATGTAATGATGATGGATGAGTTTAACCTCTCAGTAAAGTCTTCTTCAGTACATCCCAAAGACTTTTGATAGGGTTGAGATCAAGATTCTGTGGTGGCCAGGTCATGTGTGAAAATAATTCCTCATGCTACCGGAACCACTCTTTCACAATTCGAGCCCAATGAATCATTGGCATTCTTGTCCTGGAATTTTTTTGCATTCCATTTGAACTTGTAACTTGGAAATTCCAAGTTCCTAGTCAGAAATTTCAACTAAAACTCTCCTTGAAGTTGGAATTTGTACTTGGAAAGTCAGAGGCATCTACACAACCCCAACCTCAAAATTCAAGATGGCTGCACCTTACAGTATATCAACAGTAGTTAAAGCCATAATTCTATACTGTCATATTTATACCATCTTTTTTGGGGCTCATTAAATCAGTCGTACACTGTCCAACCGCTATATGTGGAGTTGTTGCTATGGTGTTTTATGCACAAAATTCTGCATATAATGTGTTGTTATCAACTGATATTGCTAACAGTGGCTAACAATTAATCAGGCTAGAACTGGGGCCTGTTTCAGAAAGTAGAATTTCTTACTTAGCAAGATAACTTGTTGGATTTAAGGTAGTCTGGGCTAAATTTAAGTGAATGAAGATAGAGACCATTTAAACTGGGGTAAATTAAATCCAACAAGTTATCTGGCTAAGCAAGAAATCTTGCTTTTTGAAACAGGCCACTGGTTTTGCTAAATGGCTTTCTGACTGGAACATGGTTAACTCAGGTGTGATGTCACTCCAAATTCCAACCTCCGAGGTAAATGGAACACAGCATATGCCCATGCCTTTAGAAATAATCCATTGCTGGGATAACCTGGCCATTCAGTAGATTCAGGTGCTCAGCTGACTTCACTTTGTTGTAAAATAATATTGCTGTAATAGAGCTGTAATAATGATCCAATCATTGACTCTTAAGTATTTGCTGATTTAAATTCAAAAGGTGACATTTTTGGCCAGTGTTGGTTTCTATACACGGAGTCACCCAGAAGTCTGATCAAATCCACATTTAAATTTGCAAAGATTTATTCATGCTCATGTAAAATCATTTCAACCTTAATCTCTGTGGGGGTTTGACTTTCCTCAACTGTGTAAAGAGAATCATTTATCGACTAGGCTTTGATGTAGAATACAGTTTACTGCTGTGTCCATGTTTACAGTATCTTCTGGAAAGCACGCATATGTTTGTATCCTGAAGGGAGAAGGGTCTTCTCATCCTGCCCTGTGAAGTACACTTCCTCTCACAGCCTGGCATAAGACCTTCTGCTGGTCTCCATGTCCCACTTCATGTAGGATAAAGCAATGACTTTTTCAACATCTACAGTACTGTGCAACAGTCCGGTCATTGGCGTCGCTCCTCCTGTCCGCCCCCGTCCTTCCTCGTATCCGCCTTCTCGTTTTGACCCCTTGTGGTCTCATTTGTTGTCCTGCCCCCGTTCAGTTAAATAAAACCCCCTTTTTGTTCGCCACCTCACTGCCTTCAAGTCCTACGTCCCACTTGCCGTGACAGATATCTTGTTGGATCACTAGAAGAACACGGCCTCAGTGCCCAAACCACTCCTGAGGGGCACCGGCTGGTGTATTGGATGGTTGCTGCAGATACTCGGGTAGCGTTAGGAAATGTTTTCAAATGGTTAAGCTGACATATTTTGATAGACATATAGTTTTACATCCAATTGAAAATCATGTCTTTGCAAGTATTCAAAAATTGCATCTGGGTTTATCTAATATTTACACTGAATCAATATATATATATATATATAAATTAGGGCTGTCAAAATTGACGCGTTAACGCGGATTAATCCAGCGTTGTGATTAATC
>JAODKM010000034.1:2939291-2956249 GCA_026780845.1 Petrocephalus sullivani
CACACTGCCAGATCAAATACACCCTACTGCATATTTCCAGATCAAATATACGCTACTGCACACTGCCAGATCAAATACACCCTACTGCATATTTCCAGATCAAATATACGCTACTGCACACTGCCAGATCAAATATATGCTACTGCACACTGCCAGATCAAACACATGGTACCACAACCTGCCAGATCAAACACACGCAACCACACACTGCCTCATCATACACACGCTACCACACACTGGCCCATCATATACATGCTACCACACACTGCCAGATTTTACAGAGACACTACCACACACTGTCAGCTCAAACACACGCTACCACACAGTGCCAGATCAAACACACGCTAACACACACACACACACACACACACTGTCAGGTCAAACACACGCTACCACACAGATCCTGCCAGAGCAAACACACACTACCACACACACACTGTGTGACCAAACACACACTGCCACACACACACACACTGTCAGACCAAACACACACTACCACACAGACACTGTCAGGTCAAACACACGCTACCACACACACACTGTCAGACCAAACACACACTACCACACACACACTGTCAGGTCAAACACACGCTACCACACACACACTGTCAGACCAAACACACACTACCACACACACACTGTCAGACCAAACACACACTACCACACACACACTGTCAGACCAAACACACGCTACCATCGAAGGAGCACATAGTGAGTGACTAACACCCATTATCCTTCTAGTTTACGATATTTTAAGACCCTTTAATTAAGGTCATGCTTTACTGTTATATTCATGATCTTGTCATTTTCTCAATTTCCACAGAGCCCGGAGACAGACCACCCGTGCTGCTCATTGGAAGCACACGACACATTGCCATCACCCACCTTAACGGATCCTCGGTACCGAGCCTGAAGTCGCTGAGTACGAATGGGACGCACGCCATGGACTTTAACTATAACCAGGAATCGGTTTGCTGGGTGACATCCGCCGAGCCTGGCAGGCAGCTACGGTGCGGCCGGATCCGGAAGCTGAAGAGCTTCTCCGAGGAGCGGACGGCGCGATTCGGCCAGAATCTGCAGAGTAAGCGCACTGCAGGAAACATTCTCAGGCTATATATGTCTCCCACCATTCAAACCAGGCATTTACACGAGGCCCTTGTGATCAGTCACTATACGGGGTGGTGGTTAGGGCTACGGCCTTTTTGAGGGGGGCCAGAAGCAACAGACCTGGCCCTGCATCTAGTTTGTGGTAAAGCAACACTGAACTAGGTCCTATATGCTGCCCGTGGTGTTTTATACCCGTCATGTTTTAAATGGTGCAGCATGCAGTTAAAGATTTTTATTTTTTTTATACAAAGATCACGACAACCACTATGTATAGCCTACAGATCTGCACACGTACAATGCAGACCTTTGTGTGAAGCTGACTGTGCAGTAAGGCAACATTCCACTGGGAACACTACATATGGATGAAGGTTCCACTCTGCTGAACCCAGTGCTCACCTCTGACTTACGATAAAACCTCCTTTCATCTTCACAATAAGATTAGTGAAGCTTTCATGTTATGACTGATTATAGTCCAATATTTCCAAATGTCGGGATTGTACCTTTGTAATTATTCACGTATTGATAGGTTTGATTTGAAATTTGATGCACACCCAACTCTGGTAAGTCAGTAAATACCTCCCTGAACACTAGCAAATCAGTAGTAACAGGGATTCTAATCAAAAAGAGTTATTGTATATCATGTTGGAGCCGACGGTTTTATCACTTGAGGTTTCTGGCTTCTAGTTCTTTTATTAAAAAAAAAAACAATCCAGTTTAATCTTCCAGAATAGTTTCTGTTTGCATCGGTTCATGAAGAAGGGGCAAATTAAGTAAATGCAATTCTAGGTGTCCTCAGGTAAGCAGGCCTGGCATCTTGAAAAGAAGATAACACTCATTCCCAGTAGACTCATCTTGGGACAGAGTCGATGAAGTTATGTACACATTTTGTATTGGATGAATATGCAGTGAAGTCTTCTAGCCAAACTGAGCTTTGAAGTGATAATTTGAATATTTTCTCTTCAAGTAAAGGAGATTTGAAATTTCAGGTGCAGATTTGATTTGATTTTCCCCAGTGTTAACAACCCGAAGAGAACTGTTTATACAAAGCAACTCAATATATCAGCTTATTATTCATCACAAGACTGCTAATTAATTTGGAGTACCAATCAAATTTCCTCCACACCGCACTCCTTGGGAACCGAATTATTCTCAGTAAGGATGTAGTTTACTGTCAGTGATTTAAGTGTTCCTCTATACATATTTCTTCAATTATTTTTCACAGTTTGTTAGATTTCACTTGCCTGAAAATCTGGATATATTCCTTTAGAATCTAGCCACAGTTATTTTGTATTGAAGCATTTTCCTTTTATCAGCTGAGTATTTAACAGCTTTATCAGGTCAGGTAGAGAAATATGGCTGCTGATCCACAACCGAGCCAGTCTGCTTCATGGGATGTCGTGTCCAAAGACGGCGTTTCCCCTGGCTGCTGCTCGTTACAGAAACTGTGTTATGTTCCACACAGTGGCTGATGCCCACGCTCGCCGTCTCTCCCGTGGTTCAGACATTGTGTTTCTAAAAGAAAGCGAACTGACACACAGCTGTAATATCCCCTGAAAGCCTTGTCGCATTCGCTGGGATCATCGGCAGGGCTTTTGTGCCATTGCTGGGTACAAAGCCTGCTATTCTACCACTTGTGAAATGATATTCCCACATCAGTTTTCTCTGTTTGTATCGTTTATCGCACAATTCATTACAATTAAAATTTCACCAAAGGCTGAATCGTACCGAAGCAAAAGAAAATGAGCGGTGCTTTTCCAGAACGTTCCGGAAACTGTATCATCTTCCCGTATAATTTTCATTGGCCGGGGCACAGTTACCATGGAATTAATGTTTCCATTTGCCGCTTTTCATTTCAGACGTGGAGCAAATGGCCGTCGACTGGCTGACTGGCAACCTGTACTTTGTGGACCGGGTCAGTGACCGGATATTTGTGTGCAATCAAGGCCAAGACGCCTGCGTGACTATCATCGATCATGACCTGCAGAACCCAAAGGGGATTGCCGTGGATCCCTCGATGGGGTAAGACAAGGGGCGTCATTTTATAAACTAAATTAAATATTAAATAAACCAATAAATTGCAATTCTCGAAAATAGTTATTTTGATCGCAGCTGATTATTGTTCCCCGACTATGCATTTATATTGTACATTTTAATTAGAAAGATTTCTATTATGTGGGCGATTGAGATTGGAGACAGTGTAAGGATACAGTAACAGCCGGAGGCCAAGTCTAAGATCCCGACTAGTAGAGGGTTTGATCAATAAAGCAGCCCCCTAGAGCCCTGCCTGGTTACATGTGGATGCCTTACTATAAACTCAAGAATAATGTCTGCAAGACAGATGCTGTAGCCGACGTCCCGTATAATCTGGAAACTAACTGTTGTAAATATGTAATTTTTAAATGGGTATGTGCATTGCTATGAAGCACAGTCTCAGTCAGGCTGTACCCCAACCCCCAGCACGCCCCTGAAGCACACTGCCACCTGTGGGATCAGTCCATGTTCGTTAGTGTACCTGCATACACCCCAAGCCGTCTGTACCCTACGGCTGGTTCTCTCACCTTTATTTAGATGTCTACATGTTTGTTTATTTATGGGACATTTTCATTTATTCCGTTTCTAATTTAAATTTTAGTTATTATTAATTTATTGTTATTTTGTTTATTTTTCTCTGGACGGTATGCTGAAATTGTATACTTTATGCTAGCACCTGCACCAAAACAAATTCCGTGGCAAATAATCAACTCTGCCTGGCTAAGCAGCTGGCAGATAATTGGATGGATGGGTGGATGAACTTTCTCTAGTTAGTCTGTTTGCAAGATTCTTAAGAAAGAATACAACTTGGGAAGTGTTTTCCCCATTATTAGGTCCTAGTAAGACAGTGTTAGTGATGCCATATACAATATTCAATAATATTTTAGTCTTTGCTTGGAACACTGTTATGTTTATTTGGATCTTTAGTCTTGCTTTTTAAGAAGCCAAACTAATTCACCAAGGAGAGATGTCTAATTATTCCAATAATTCTTTTTGCTCTTGGAAGACCTTCACTTGATAGAAATCTCCAATGAAATGAAACAGATTTTATTTTCACCCATAATATTTAGGATTACACCAAAGAAATAGGGAGAGTAGCCGTGTTGTGGGGTTTATAAATGCTGCAGGTGTTTTTGGATGCATGGTAAACAAACCAGGAGTTTGTAGCGATGACTCATAGTGTTGTGCAGATTTTGCATTTGTTGCATGTAATTTGCAGATTGCAGGTTTGTTTTGGACTGGGGGGGCTCACACCCTGTATTTACCACCCTGAGAGGGCAGAAGTCGAGATATTGGGCAGTGGCTCATGAATGAATGGTGACCAACTTCAGAGTGCTTTTATACAATGATATTTTAACTGTGTGTACAGACTGTGATTTTTGTGAGGTGGAAATGTCTAAGGCATACCAGCAGCTTAACTGAGCCCTTGTATTTCACAGTAAAGCACTGTTTCATCCAGCGAGGTCTTCATTATCAGTAGGCTATGTTACTATTGAGCAGTTACCATCTCACAGCTTGGACAAACCGCCATGACGTCCTTCCTGGCAGAAGGGCAAAACCAAGAAGACTGCAGTTTTATATCAGGAATTATGTTCTTTTTATAATCATAATGGAAGTTCATCTTCTGACCAAAATGACTGATGTCTAGGGGCATGTTGACAGATGTAAAGTCAAGCTCATCTGTTTCCTTTATTTGATTTATTGTGGCTGAAACATATTCGATCCCTGTTGTCATGCAACAGGTTAGAAAACCTGTAGAAAGGAAGCCTAGATCCACAGAGGCTTGTTAAAGGTGGCATAGAATGCATTTTTTTCTTTCAGTATTTTAAATTGTTCTCCAGTGTCTACATAGAAGATATGTGAACTTTATTTGGTCTAAAAATGCCCAGAAGCAGTTTTATAGTCCCATTTACAACCCTATTATGTGAACCTATAATGAAACTAACCATTTTTTGTCTTTTTTTGGTGCCTCATTGATATGTTGATAAGCTCTGTTCTGATTAGCTGGTTTACGGTGAGGCACTGAGATGGCTCAGATGGAACCATAATCACTACAGTCATGCACTGCATAATGGTGTTACAGTCAATTATGGAAGGCGTAGACGACGATGTTTATAATGGGGCAGAAATACAGCCCATCCATGTTATAGTGTCACATGTTTGTGGTGATGCTGCTGTGAACAAACCTACTGTGCTGCCCGCCACGTAAAAGTGCATTATAGCACATAAAATTGTCTACAGCACATAATACTCGATGATGATAAAAACTGTGTTACTGGTTTATATATTTATTATTATAAATATATATTTATTATTTACTGTAATTTTAGAATGTGTACTATGTCGAATATAGCTGCAACACTCCCATTTCAGCCGTAATTTTGCTTTTAGCATTGTAACAAGAATTCTGCATCTCAGTCAACAAATGATATTACGATGCTAGCGTCGTCATGCAATTTTTATCAAGAACTCCAAACAGCACGCTGAGCGGCTCATAAATGTGCTGTTTGTAATGAATTTGGACTTCTGCTTTCAATTTTTTATTTTTTATTTTTTTTTTACTTTGGCATCAATTATATATTTCTTTGGCTAACCAAAAGTAGGCTACAGGCAGTGTATGAGCCTCTTGTCAGTGTCAGTGACACAGACTTTGTAATGTTGTTTAATGCTGCCCAGCTAACCTGGACTGCGTTTCCCAAAAGCATAGTAAATAACAGCGTTAGCAAGTTACATATTTGGGACCATGCAACTGGACAGTTCTGAACTTTTGGGTTCTGAACTTTTGGGAACTTTTTGTACCTCCTAATAAGACTGACCTTCTCAGCCTACTTGTAACAAATATAAAAACAAAATAATAATAAATAATAATAATTATATATATATATATAAAGAATGGAATAGAATATAGAATATCTCTTTATTGTCATTTTAATAAGTACAATGAAATTAGGCGCAGTCCCTGCGGTGTCAACATATAAATAAGTATAATTAAAAATTATAATTTAAATATAATTTTAAAAAGATAAGAAAGATAAGAAGAAATAATATATAACACAAACCCTATTAACATTAAAATTTTTATTATTAATTTTTTTTTTTTCTTCATGATGCGCTTCTAGAAAATAATATAATAAGAGAATATAAATGTTGCAGGCAGGTTGCGCAGGCCCATTAGGCTCGAAAGCGGGCTGGTATATGTTAAGTTTGGGGGTGCAGTTAAGGATTTTTGAATCGGCCCGTTTTATCACCTTCTCTTACATATGCAGGATTTATATCTGGAGCAGCAGTGTCTGAGATTCGTAGTATGTCAGTTCCATTTACCGAACTCTCCTTATTCAACTATGCCGAGATAAAGCCAGAATTTTGCTCATGGAACCTTTAAATGCTGACCTCTGTCTGCTGCTGGATGCCGTTTTATTCTCACTTTGATGGGAACTTCACATTTACGTGTGATGCCACTGCTCTGCGGCGGATGGCAAGCCAGCCAGGACGTGCGTATCGCAAGTCGGCCTGGCATCGGGCCTCTCTGTGTCCTTTGGGCGTATGCTGCTGAGTAGTGACACAGGTGGCCTTCTAGGCTGAAGCTTGTCTGAGGCACCACGTGGGTCTTGCCTGGCAGGGGTGGCAATTTCAGGTCCAGCAAGTAGAAATCCAGACCAAGATTTTGTTTCAGCCAACTAGTTGAGCACTCTGTGACTGTAACTCTTTATGCTCAACTGATTGGTTGAAACAAAATCCTGGTCTGTATTTTTACTTTCTGGACCTGAAATTGACACTTTTGTCACCCGGCACTGGCTGATGAAGAGAGAGAGACGGCCTGTGCATGTGTGGCGACAGGAGAGACACAGGCATCAGGGCTTTGCATGTAAGGGAGACATTATTCACAGAAGCCAGTCCACATTAGCTACGCATTGTTTGCCTCCTTTAAATCTAAAATGTGAAACGGAATAGCGTTTTCATTATAGTCATGTGAAAATCTTTCCAGTGGCACTTCTGTATTTTCAGTGAGAACTTTCCTTAAATACTTCTTTCTTACCAGGTATTTAATGTGCGCACACTGGGCAAACACTGCACAATGACAAGGTGTTAAGAACTATAGTTCCAGACGTGCCTTAATTAGGATAAACGCGTCACGCTGAGCACCTCGGAAAGCGGCAATAGCAGCCGTGCGAGTACGTATTTCACCGCGAGAATACGGCATGATTTGCATGAAATGCAGAGTCAAAGCCCTGTGCTCGCTGCAGCTGATGGAGAAATTCCTTTTTTAGACAAGAAACAGGTCATGTCACACTTCTCCTTGTCGGGATTAAAAGCTCTGTTTTCACCTTGTTGTCAGTTAGGAGTACAAGCCGTTCACACTGTTAGAGATGGATTATTATAGATGACTATATACAGCATATATATGCAAACCACACACCGATTATCCTTCATCTGAGTCATCCCTGAGGTTCAGTACTCCCCTCATCGAATGAAGTCGTTCCCTCCGTACCTGTCAAAGCAGAACGTTACACGTTGGTGTTTACCTCCATGCATTTATCACCTGGCTTCACAGGAACGCCGGGCTTTCTCCACATGTCCTGCCGCCGGATTCGCGGCGGCCGCCAGCAGTCTGACACAGCCTCATTTCTATCTAGGCATTTATTTTTTCTTTCCTTGCTGGAGTAAAAGAGCCAGGGAGTATTTTCTTTAAATGAGGTCCTTGGTGTATTTATTGAAAACTAATCATGGATTTAATTTGATGTCAGGCAGCCGTGCGGTGGGTCTTCCATTAAACGAGTGTTCCTTTTCATGATGTGTGGCACGTGGGATTTATGGAGTGGGGTGGGGGTGTGGGTGAGTTGGCCGTGGCCAGGGAGGGGGCCACCACTGTGACTACCCCACCATGAACAGGGCTCACTTCAGCTCTTTCGTCATGGTAATGCTTGTATTTGTGTTCTGCTCCATAGCCTCCAGCCATGTTGCAATTCTCATTTTGATTTTGTGATTGCCTCCACATGTCTGGCTTTATAAAAAAAGAGTTTTTTTAGATTGTAAAGACAATTTAAAGATTGGCTATTCAATTTAACAGGCAAATGCAACAGCTTCTTCTAAGAGTCAAAGCTTCTTCTCTATAATATTGGAAAAACTAATTTTAACTGTATTTGTGCTTGAAATATTTAGGCTTTGTCAATGGGCTATAGCTTTCTGACTATTTTAATTATCTTTGAAATGAAATTATAGTGTAATCCCCCATAAGAATTCCTTCCCCCTGTGATGCGTCACTCAGCTGTCAGGCCAATGATGCAATCACGATGATGCTCTTTCAAGGTAGCCCATAAGTTTCAAGTTCACCCTTACTGCTGCAGCAAGAGTGCACATCAATAAAATAAGTTTACGAAGGTTTTTGTAAAGTGTGTTTTTATTAATCATGAAAATCGTTTACCTTTAGCTTGATAGTATGACCCACCTTTGTTATTCGATTATTAATGTATAATTAGCACAATAGCGATGTTTTACCGATTATAACTGTATAGCAACTGTATATTATTACTGTATATACATTCACTAATACACTAAAACACTAAAAGTTTTTTTTCATTTAATATACATTAATAATCTTCTAATTAATTATAGTGATCAGCTGCACTATCAAGCTAAATGTGAGCAATTTCTTAATAATAATTAATAAAAACACAACATTTGTAAACATATTTTATTGATGTGAGCTCTTTCTGCAGCGGTACGGGTGAATTTGAAACATATGGGCTACCTTGAAATTGCACCATTACAATTACCATTACAATTGCCTCATCGGCCTGCCAGTTGAGCAATGTGTCAAGGGGGAAGGCAGCTGGCGTGATCAGTGTCACCCAAGAAAATTGCTTCATTTTTGTTTTAATCGCGAATGTTTATTACAGAAGGTCATCTACATGTCTCATTTGTTTGCCAATTACAAGTATTTCCTATTATCCACACCATTACTTTGTAATAATTCTATACCAGGTGCCTGGAACAACACTGTGATGCCTATGAGCATATGAATTATGAGCTACTTCATTACCATTGTTTTCACCTCTTCAGAAACAGTACATATCAATGTGTTGGATTATTTGTATCCATTTGATGTCCCTTTTGACTATAAATATTTGTCTGATGAAACAGAATATATTATAAGCCCAACAAACAAGTCCATCAAGAAATTACTCATAATTTAGAGTATGCTTTGATTTGATCAATTTCAGTAAATATTTATGTTATGCTTCATACCAGACAGATGTCTCTAATGAATAGGACTGGACCGTGAAACCATTATGTGCAATATAGTGCAAGCTAAATGGAAGGAAACTGTTTAAGTCCTGTTTTTTTTCTTTTATAAACACACAAAAGCAACATTTTTCATAGATTAAATCAATAAATTTTGTTTTCTCACACATGTGAAGGCAAAGTCTTAAAACTTTTGTTAGTCATTTCAGTTCAACCGGAATTTCTGTTTTCAAATCACTCCAAAATAAAAGTCAGGGAACAATGATTGATTGATTGATGTCCTTCAGTGTTCTAGCAGGCCTGTCAATGAGCAACGTGTCACATTATAACTACATGTACTTCAGACCAACACTGAAGGACACATTTACTCATCTGCACTTCATCATTTTCTGCCTTCCAGGAAGCTCTTCTTCACTGACTACGGCTCGCAGGGCAAAGTCGAGCGCAGCAACATGGACGGTACTAATAGGAGCCGTATCGTGGAGCACAAAGTGGAGCTGCCCAGCGCCGTGGCCCTGGATCTGGTAAAAAAGCTGGTGTACTGGGCAGACGCCTACCTAGATTACATCGAGGTTGTGGATTACTACGGCAGGAACCGGCACACCGTCATACGAGGCAGCTTGGTGAGTACGTGCCACCACTTCCTGCCATGTGACGCAGCGACGGGTTTGCCGTTCCTCTTATCCATGTGATGAGCTGCATCTATCTATCTATCTATCTATCTATCCTTCATCCATACGTCCGTCCATCCATCCGTCTGTGTCTTACATGAACTCGATATGCCCCAGTGTAATATGGTATACATACAGCTGTGCTCTTTTTTTGCATTTCAGTTACATCTACACATGAACAATGATTGTGTGCCCATCCAGCATGCCATTATAATGTTCAAACAGCTTAACTGATACATCTTTATACTTTTCCTGAAGAATACTTTTGAGCAAAATGATGAAGAAAGATCCCAGGCCATTTTCATTCACAGGACTTAGTGAACAGGACTCAGTACTCTGTGAATTTGCCATTATAACTTTTAGGGAAAGGTGAACAAAATGTCAAATAAAATATCACTCCACTTGTAGGTACCTTTGCCTGAACCAAAACCAACATAATAATGCATGAGCCCAGTGAAAACCTTTGTCAGATCACATTAATATGACTAATACAATACTTATATATCAACAGACCAGCCTTCTAGGGTCTTAGGTGGTCCTCAGACCCCAGCACAGGGAGTAGAATGATTTTATGCTATAATTATCCATAAAGCACAGTAATTGTTTGTTTTTGTGTATCTCTCTTTGTCTGCTCTTATATTACTGGTAGATTGTTGAAAGAGCAGTCTCTGTATATTTCGAGCAGATAATTGCGGGACGTGTCCTGCAAGCCGCCTGAAAGAGGCTCACGCGCGTACTCTGCAATTACGCCTAATGCTCGGCCTGGGGTAGGGCCCATCTTGGGGAAGTCCACTGCCGATTACACAGATGCACACATGCATCACTTGTCCACATGGCCTCAGGGATGGATTCTGTATGCCTCGAGAGCTGTGGCAGATTTGTGAGCAGAACTGCTTTTTAGCTGGGATTTCCAGCGCCTCTGTGTTATTAGCCACATGGACATGAGTGTTAGCAGCATTAGCCGTAGCGCAGTCCCTCACTCTTCTCATACTGGCCTTTTTGAGGCTAATACTCACTTCTGCCTGTCCCCTTTTCATTCAGTTCTACTCCATCATGTGTACATCAGCTCCTTCATTTATTGCAACGATTGTAAAAGCTGGATTAAGTTGGAACAGAATACAGTTGCATGCATGGAAAATTAAAGTGAAATTGGCTAACAGTTCCCTGTGCTGCCTGAAGAATGCACCTGAATCTGATGGCTTCCCTTTTGGTTCTTCGTTGGAAAGCACAGTCTTGTGTTATATCTCTGCTTGGTCCTGCACGTGCTTCTTGGGGATGCTGTGTTGCTCAGTAGGTTTCGACACTGAGCCTGGGATCAGAAGGTTGCCGGTTTGTATCCTTTGCTCAGCAGAATCATTGCATCTTCTGCTAACCCTATACTCAGACCCCAAGCTTCACTCTCATTTCTCTATGTTTGTGTCTTATGTAAAAGTTAGTTCATTCATTCATTTTATTACAGAGACACGTGTGAACAAGGCCCCTTTTGAATTTAATCCGGATTGACCTGAGAAGTGCCAAATAGCCTGCTTGTTCACTTCACGTCTCGTAATTTCAGGTGTCATACGTGCACGGATTAACCGTCTTCGAAGATTACCTGTTCGCCACAAGCTCTGACCCTGGTGAGGGAGACAAAGTGGACATCTTGCAGATTAACCGATTTAACGGGTCAGACGTGAGGACGTTAACCAGCATGGAGAATTCAAGATGGATACGTGTTTACCACAAACTGGCCCAGCCGACAGGTACAGCGGGACGGCATGTGAAGGAGCGGGAGGATGGCTGTGGGGCTCTGTGGCTTAGGGTGCTGTGCCTGGGATCAGGGGGTCGCTGGGTCACGTCTCAGTGGTGTCACCGTTGGGCCCCTGAGCATGGCTCTTAAACCTGCTTACACCCTGGTTCCTCAATGCTGCGTCACTTTGGCTAAAAGCAGCTGCGGAATCACATCTGGAATGCATGGAATAACGTATGGAAGGAATGCATGGAATAACGTATGGAAGGAATGCCTGGAATAACGTATGGAAGGAATGCATGGAATAACGTATGGAAGGAATGCATGGAATAACGTATGGAATGCAGACATCTTTCAGCATTCTGTATATGTCGCCGGAAGTGTGATGCGCCGGCCGGCACTGACTTTCTCATCTTTGCAGTGCGGAGCCATGCCTGCGAGGCCGACCCCCACGGGAGGGCAGGGGGCTGTGCCCACGTCTGCCTGCTCAGCGGCAGCTACAAGGCGCGGTCGTGCCGCTGCCGCACCGGCTTCGTCCTGGCCAGCGACGGCACCTCCTGCAGCCGTGAGTTACAGCGTCACGGCCTCTAGCTACAAACACCCCGCCAGGACCGGGAGCCGCGGCGTAAGCGTATATCTGCATGGTACTAACTTCCCAGGCTGGGAAATAAGAGCTATTGACGTGTAGAAACATGATATCCGAATATCTCCAGAACAAGCTGTCACGACAATTCTCATAAATATTAGCCTCCTGCAGAAGAGTCTGGAAATGTAATACACTAAAACTGAAACAGGGATGATTCATTGACAATCAGGAATATTAAATGACTCACAGAGATACAGGCTGGCGTGTCCTTCTGTTGCGGGGGTAAAGATCTCATTCTGACATTATGTCATCTCAGAATTTCATCTTATTGACCTACAACAGACATAATTCATTATCGTCTTGGTATAGTTTTGATCTGTGGACTCGTTAGTTCGTTTCATCAATAAAGAAGATACACATGTCAGTACAAGACGGGGGTCGCGTTACTAACTGGGTTGGAATTACAGGCTAATTTGCCCCGGCTGAAGGAGAGGCAGAGAGTCATATACCAACCATCAGGAACATTTTCTACCCAGCTCTTAACAAAAGAAAGAAAAACTATGGAAATTTCATGTGACTCAACATGTAGAACTGCATAGCTGTAGTGGAGACTGCAGTGTTATGTGCTGTTGGCCAGAAATTGCTTCTGGAACCAAAACTGCCTCTGGGGTGTGGCTTTCTTTGGGGATCCCTCCAGGAGCATCTTTTCCTCCTGAGCCAGAACTCATATGACCCTCCCTCCCTCCCTCTGCCTCGCTCTCTCTCTCTCTTTCTCTTTCTTTCTCTCTCTCTCCTGGGGATGCATCGAGAGGCCATTACCATCCACAGCAATCAATGTTCCAGTCAATACAAACAACATCTCCGCCAGTTCCTAATGAATTGTAAAATTAAATGTCCGCAGCATAATAAATGCCCATTTTGTGCAGGCTACAACACCTCCCCCACCCCAAGGGAGGCTTGTTTCGAACAAAGGCGTGATTGATTTGATAAGACCTAATCAGCGGAACTAATTCTTGTTTTAATTGAGGTAATGCAATTAGCTTAGTCCGCTCGCCTTAGATACATTTTGATTTCCAAAGGGTTTAAATTTCATTGCTGGAAAAAAGGGGCTAATTATGTCGATTAATTAGGTGCTGACAGTATACAGGGCGAGGAAGATTAGTCGCCAGTGGTTTGTTTACCATGCCTAATCTCACTGTCACAGGACCCAGGAACGAGCTGTTTCTGTTCTACGGGAAAGGGCGACCGGGAATGGTCCGTGGCCTGGACATCAGTGCCGGCGAGTCGGGCGACGAGCACATGGTGCCCATTGAGGATCTCGTCAGTCCCAGGGCCCTCGACTTCCACGCCGAGACGAGCTACATTTATTTCGCCGACACGACTAGCTTTTTAATCGGCCGACAGAAAATCGATGGGACTGGGCGAGAGACCATCCTCAAAGATGGTGAGCTATGTGCCCAGCCCTTAATGCACTTCAACTCCAACCCCCCCCCAGCATGAAAGAGACAACCTCATGAAATGTACAGTATCCTTAAACAGCTCTGTTTTTTTAAAGGTGCGGGTATTAAATTTTTCTCAACGGCTGTGGGACGTTTGTGAATCAGACCACTTTATCTTGTCAGGTGCATGGTGTGTACACTCTGGGCTGCATTTCATTAAACATTGGCATGTAGTGAATTTCCTCAACTGGGTCAGCCTCTGCTGCCCAAACAGATTTGTGTGCCATCGTATTTGCATGTGTTTTGTTATTCCTCTGTACAAATGATGAATCTCCCACAGAAAAGCAAGCTTTCAGCCTTAAATTATAAGACACGGTGGAAGGGAGAGACACTAACAGATCGTCCTGCAGTGTTCGTGTCTCAGGGAGGATAATGGCAACGTTCTGAGTTTTATTCATTCCCGCTCCGTAGACCTCGATAACGTCGAAGGGATCTCCGTGGATTGGATAGCAAACAACTTATACTGGACGAATGACGGATATAGAAAGACGATCAGCGTCGCCAGACTGGAGAATGCCTCTGAGACTAGGAAAACCCTTCTGGCAGGAGACATGTCCCACCCCCGAGCCCTTGTGGTGGACCCCCTCAGCGGGTGAGCCTATCACATATTTTACTTGTATAATTGTTTAGTTGACCCTGTTAGCCACACTGACTCCACCTGCTTGCCAGTGTTGTGTGTTTCCGAATAAGACTTAACACTGCAGCACCTCCTTTTCAGTGTCCTTTTTGTAGATATGTAAGATAACAGTTTCTCACATGCTTTGAAGTCGTGGGGGCGCTGTGTGGCTCAGTAGGTTAGGGCCCACCGTGTCTCTGATCAGAAGGTCGGTGGTTCTGCTCCCGAAATTGGCGGGTTGATATCACCATAGGGCCCATGAGCGAGGCCCATAACCCCCAGTTACCCCAGGGACTGGCTGACCTGCCTTCTCAGTCGTGTGATGCTTTGGATAAAAGCGCCTGCTAAATAAGTGAAAGGTAAATAACACTTAACATTGCATTACCAAGGCAGATGAAAATGCATTTGAATGGAGTGAACAGTGAAAGTTCCTGGCAGGACCAGCATGAGCAGCCATCCAGTAAATAGGTACACCAAGGGCCTGTCATGTCATGTCCCTAGTGTCCCTATTACAAATTCAGTTTCAGTGAAACTGAAATTCAGTACACATACTTGTGATAGATGTATGTTTAGTGTATTTGTGTGCATTTATGTGTGGTGTTGCAGTTGGAGGCTGTCCTTTCATATTCTGTACATATTCATCTTTACTACGCTGAACCTTTCTATACTGTATCCTTCTTGTGTGTGTATGTGTGTGTGTGTGTGAGTTTCTAATTATTAGAGTGTGGGGACAAGTAGGTCTAATAGAGTGTAAAAAAAACTGTTATTTTGACTTTGTGGGGGCTATTTTTCAGATCTCTACAAAGATCTGTGAATGTAATAAAAACAACTAAAAATGCCAAAATTGTACAAACTGTCCCTGGGTTATGATTATGATTTTTCGATGTTATGATGGCCATAGCGATACGACAGAATTATAAAAATATTTTAAGTTTTGCGTGGCAGGCAAACGTAGCAGCTTACACGGTAGGACGTGCTGGGACACTGCCGGGATGCACACAATTACCGCCTTGGGAGATTTTTGGTGTTTCAAAGCCAGTCTCGACTTACGATATTTTCAAGTTACGATGGAGGTCATCCTAATGCATCTTAAGATTGTCATGTTAGGATTAGAGTTTTCCCAATAGAAATGAATGGAAAGATATAATTACAAATGTCTGTGAGTTTGTCTGTGTGTGTGTGCGTGTTTGCTGTGGATCGACCTGTACTCGCTTGCTTCCTGTGATTTCTGTTACAGTCTCACTGTAACTCTGACTGCATATGCTGCCCTGATAATGGGTTGGTGGCTGGAATGGTTACTTTTATGCACTGTTTATTCACTGAGTTCTTCTATACCAGAGGCCTTAAACCTTTTATATATGGTGTATTTCACCCAAGGATGAATCTCAGTAAGTAAAGCTTGCACCAAAACACTGGATTTGTGCGTTTACAGTGATGCACGCACATGCAGTTTCTCGGATGAAAGTGCAACGAACATCTGGAGATACATGTCACAGTTCTCACTGATGGCTTTTGAAAGCATATTTTATTCGTCTCTCATAAGCTGCTTCAGTCACTGTCAGGCTTTTGCAAGCCGGCCATATAAATCTTATATACGATACATGCGCGTCTGAATGTCTGTGATCTGACCGCTTTAAATGACATGGAACACGAACATCATTTCTTAAAATCCCTCGAGGAGAGAACTTTAGACGGAAGGGGAAAAAGAAAAAAAACTACTTTGGACTTGAGCTCTAATTTTATGGCAGACTCTCTGTTTTGCTCAATAAAATAATCTTTTGTACCAGTTGTAAAAGCTGGAATAATAGCAAGCTGGGGATTCTATTGAGTGTAGAAAGGACAATGAAGAACAGCAAATGGAGGCACACAATAGCTTACAAGTAGCGAAATAAGGGGCTACAGTGGAGGTCACCATTACCCAAGTGCTGAGAGAAGAAGCAGTACAAAGGCAGAGCTTGCAGAGGTGTGCCAGGGATCCTCAGCACAGCTGCCTCACACCTCCGGGGTCAGGGCTTTGAATCCCATCCTCTGCTCTGTGTCTGCAGTTTGCACCCCCTCCCCAAGTCATCTGCCTTTCCTATGGGCATTCTGGTTTTCTGACAGTTAAGTGCTGTGAGTCTATTCCCTTCAATGGACTGGCGTCCCGTCCAGGTTGTCCCCTGCCCTGTGCCCTGTGATGGCCCCACAACCCTTTCAGGGTGTCCCCTGCCCTGTGCCCTGTGATGGCCCCACAACCCTTTCAGGGTGTCCCCTGCCCTGTGCCCTGTGACAGCCTGGCATCCCTTTCAGGGTGTCCCCTGCCTCACGCTCTGTGATGGCCCCGCCTTCCTTTCAGAGTGTCCCCTGTCCTGCGCTCTGTGATGGACCGGCACCCCTTTCAGGGTGTCCCCTGTCCTGCGCTCTGTGATGGACCGGCATCCCTTTCAGAGTGTCCCCTGCCCTGCACTCTGTGATGGACCGGCATCCCTTTCAGAGT
>JAODKM010000034.1:2974508-2986421 GCA_026780845.1 Petrocephalus sullivani
TGGGTAGTCTTTGCTAATGCTGGAGGTTACTGTTTGACTGGTGTTAGGTAGTCTTTAATGATGCTGGAGGTCACCGTTTGACCGGTGCTGGGTAGTCTTTGCTGATGCTGGAGGTTACTGTATGACCGGTGTTGGTAGTCTTTGCAGATGCTGGAGGGTGCCTTATGACCAGCATTGGCTGGTCTGTGCTGATGCTGGAGGTCACCGTGTGACCGGTGTTGGGTAGTCTTTGCTGATGCTGGAGGTTGCCGTTTGACTGGTGTTGGGTAGTCTTTGCTGATGCTGGAGGTTGCAGTTTGACCGGTGTTAGGGGGCCTTTGCTGATGCTGGAGGTCTCCGTGTGACTGGCATTGGGGGGTCCATACTAATACTGAAAGACCGTGAGACTGGTGTTAAGTGATCTGAACTAGCACTGGAGGTCTGCATATGACCGGTTTTGGGGGGGTCTGTTTTTCTCCCTAAGCCCCACCTCCTCGCAGTGACTGCAGTAGTGAGGAGTTCCAGTGCGGCACCGACTACACCTGCATCCCTGAGCGTTGGCATTGCGACGGCGACAAGGACTGCGAGGACGGAAGCGACGAGTTTACCTGCGAGGACATCAAGAAGGTGTGCGACCCCAAGGCCAAGTTCACCTGCAAAGCGTCAGGTGTGTAGCAGCGGCTTGCAGTGTCAGCGTGCTTCTGAGAATTCGTGCTTCCGGCCTCTGCGCTCCTCTGTTGTAGCATTTTGCTCTAATGGCAGCGTGGCGGGAAACACTGGCCCTGCTGTGTGAGGGTCTGCATGTGCATGTATGCCCCCCACTGGCCCGCCATCCTCTGCTAGGCCTTCCCCTGTCCTCAGCCACTGTGACCTGCAGCAGGTTTTCCTGTGACCCTCTACTCAATATGCAGTTGGAAGATGGGTTAGGTTTATAATGATTTAGTCCTTAATCAAACCAGATGTTTAAAACTCTGCAAAGGAAACACATCTTATAGGTGGATTTAAATATACACAGAACATTATGATCAACCCCATATGAGGTGGATCATTTCGACTGCCTCATGAAAATGCTGCGTGTCAAGGTCTAGGATGTGTTAGATGGTAAGCTAACATTCAGTACTAGCAGTTGTTGATGCAGAAAGAAACGGGCAGGGATAATTATCTGAGTGATTGATAAGGGCCAAGTCATTATGGCCAGACAGAGCATCTGCCAAAAAGAAAGTCTTGTGGGGTGCTTGTGCTCAGCCATGAGTGCTCTGAGGAGGGAAAAACCATGAACCGCCACGGGGTGCTGGGTGGCCAAGACATGAGCTGTGAATGAAGGCTATCCCATGCAGTACAGACCAACAGAAGGGCTACTGTGGCATAAGTGGCAGATCATTTTGATGATGATCACAGTAGTAATGTGTTGCTACACGCGGGACGTCAAGCTCTCCTGAATATGGGGCTGCATGGCTGTGGCTTAGACGGATGCCCGACACGTGCCCAGCCGTCCGCATGATGCAACAGAAAATAGGATTAATTTGGTTAGGTGACCTTCTTCCTTTGCTCCAAGGTCCAGTTTTGATGGTTGCGTGTCTATTGTAGGTGCTGGTAGACCGATGTTGGCATGGGCACTCTGACTGGCCTGAGGCTATGTGGCCATAATGATTTGGCCCTTATCAGAGTCACATAGATCTTTACCCAAAAGAAAGTTATTTGTGGGCTGAGTTAGTCTGTTTGCATCAGTGGGGACTGGAATGCACCACGTGTGCCCTACATTTGCCCCCCCCCCCATAACGTGTTCACACGGGCTACGCCAAGCCCCAGCTCCAGCGGCACCGTGGACCGAGCCCATCGCTGCCTCCCGGCAAACTGTATTTATTATATCAAATTGGATCAATTTACTCCGCTTCACATGCCTCCCGAAATAGCACAGAGTGCGTTTGGCTCACGCTGTAATTGAAACCGGGGTGCGGGTGGGGGGGGATTTTCAGATTGCCCGCGTGAGTTCAGGATCAGGTGTCCCGCTGGAGCCGGTATCGATCTGCGCCACCGAACGCGTCTCATAAAAATGGGGCGTTTACCATAAAATAAGCCAAGGGACGCCCCAGCACGCTGCAGTCGGATCGGCTCTTTCCCGGGAGCAGATACATCCCTGGCTGCATCCATATCGGAACGCCAGCATTGCTGACGGCCACTGGGCTGTGATTCGCTGTTTACTGTTCTCCGTAATGCACTTTCATTTTTTCCGCTAGTCTGAAACCCTCGTGGTATTCTGTTTGCCAGCTCATCACTAAACGTTTTCATGTTATAGACTTCATATTTATGCATGGAGTCAGTAATGATGCTAAAATGATATTTCACATTACTTTTAATGTATAATAGGTGCCATATACTGATATTTTGAAATATACAGGCAACTCTAGACTTACATAAACGCAACTTAAGTAAATCTGGACATCCGCCTGTAAGTACTGTATGTTTTTATTTATTTAGTGTATGTTCTTTATGTAATACTGTTTTATTTTTAATGTTTTTTGCTGTGAGAATATTATGGGAAGATAAATCTGACTTATGTCAAATTTGACCAAGTCAAAAGGTTTGTGGAATGGCATCCTTACGTCAGTCATGAGGTGCTTCTAGTGAAAGAGAGACTGGTAAGAGGCTTTCTCGTGGCCACGGGCTGGAAGGTGGCCCCAGCCAGCTGGGAGTGTAGCAGCTAATGATATGGGCTCACGGTCAGAACACAGCTGGCACCAGGCCCAGGCGGAGCCCTGCCATTGTAACCAGAATTACTTCCGTTACAACATGCAGCAGGTGAGTGAGCCTACGCTGCTGTGCCAATAGTAATCGGCGTCATCGGCGTCGCTGGGAGGATAAGTCATGCAACAATTCAGCGGCCAAACAAAAACAAACAAACAAGCGAACACATGGCTATGTTTTATATATGACGGAGGCATGTAGACAGTAAGCTTTGAAGGCACTGGTCACGAACATGTTTGCTCATGTGTGCTTATCGTACTGATCACTGATTCAGATTCCGATTAATTTATTTAGCCCAAAAGGGCAATTCAGGTCTACAGTCACCCCATTCCACATAAATAAACACGATACAGTAAAACATTAATATGTCAAAGACAACAGTTCAGCATAAGGGCACAAGGACACAAGCAATGGACTCATTCTGGTACTCAAGGGTCTGAGTTAGAGAAGAATGAATGAATGAATGAATAATGATGAAAAGTCAAGGACAGAAGGAATGCATACTGTAATATGTGTTACAGTTTAAAGGGCATAGTCTCCATGTAAAATGACTACTGTCAGCATTAAGCTGCCTGATAATAATCAGCCTGATGGGGGACACACATGCACACATGTGCTCACCAGGGGAAATTTCATCCTCCAAGCACATGCAGATATTCAAATCCAGGACCCTGGTTATGAGGTGAGAGAGGAAGGCTGGATGGCACTTGTAAGTCCTCAGGATTCTTTCCGGAACAACCTAGAATCTTTACAGCGATTTCTGTTTTTTTTTGAGAGCACTGGAGCAAAAGGATGTTGACCGGTTTGTTTATCAAGTGTCACGCAAAAATTACACCCTTCCCCCTCAATAATGAAGAATAGACGGAGATAAGTGAGCGGAGATAATTGGACAGAAGGGCAGAGGATTGAGTGCCCGTGACCTTATCTCCAGTGATCTTAATGAAAGTCTACTGTACCGATTCCCCGCTGGCATCGAGAAGATGAGAGCTGGAAGGTAATGGGTGTTGACAACATTCGAGCGACTCAGAGTAAAGGGCCGGTCGTTGGCCAGCACTGATGCGGAATGGGAGAGCTTTCATGTGGTTGGGGCCTTTCTCTTTATACGCTGCCTTTTGTTCCACTTTGGACTGCAATCAATGTTTCCGGGCAAATTGGAAAGTCCAGCAGGATTCCCGAATGAAATTTTCATTATATTCTCTTTAAAATAGGGGAAGGGAACGCGAAGGGCAATCTGGGGCTATTTCTGCACACGAGGGTGCTTGTTTTTTGTTTTCTCCCGTTTTACGAGTGCGGGAATCTCTGACGGCTACCTTCGAGCCCTGGCCAGGTATTGAGGCGGAATGACCCGTTCAGGACTAATGCAGATGCTTTATTGTGGATCTGAAACACAAATGCGCGGAAGGAATTTCAGGCCTGATTGATCTCAAGCCCATCCATCACTTCTGTTCAGACTGGCGGGGACTTGGGTTCCAGTCGCACTGACTCACCACCATTATTTTACCTTCCCCCCTATACAGATGAGGGCATTCTTGTTCTGTTACTCTGTTGCACAGAATAACAATCACCAAGAAATGGCCAGAAATTGCGAAACAGCCAAAAGCTGAATGAAGCACGTTCATGTGCGACTCGAAAGAGGTGTAAAGGTGGTTCGTGGCTTTTCCGAATCCACAGGCCGGATCGGCATGTAATGTATACAGCATATCGCGGCTCTGTGCAAAATGTATCACCCCGGCTGGCTGAAAGCGAAAGTCAATCATCGGTAATTCTGCACTTACGATGCCAAAGGTGCTGTCACGGGTATAAAATACCGAGAACACTCTTGCCGACGCTTATTGGCGAATATGTTCCCGGGTATTGTTCTGTCCATTGCTTTTAGTAGTTGTATAAATAATGCACACATTAAAGTGCTGCACACAGTTCTGTGCTGTGAAATCACCAAGAAGAAAAAGTCTACAAGAGTGACAGCAATCACCTTCTGTTTATTTGTACTGCACTGTACAATAATCACTGTGCTGACTTTTACCTTCTCAGTTTCATTTGATAAAGCTTTTAGATACACAGTCTTCTTATTGTTGAAGAGAACGCCAACTGCTGATTAGTCTTCATTTGCCTCATTACCAAAGATCCACAAGTAACCTTTTCAAGCATATTTTCATGAAATCAGAATAATGCAAACCAGAGTAATATTAAGAAACAGACAGACTGCGTCTGTGAACCGCAGTTAAAGATAGATTGCGCTGGATTGAGTATTACGGTTTAACGTCGGCCGCCAGCACCGCGGTGATAGCGTTGATTTAAAGCCATTTTCAGCACGTGATGAGGGGCATTATTGTCCCCCGATGCTAGTTCTTATGACTGGCAGACAATAGCAACGCTGCCTGTAGCACAGAGACACACAGAAAAAGAAAACAAAAAGCGTGAGACGTGGCGGCTGTATTCATGGAAATGTAATCGAGCCGCTGCAGGTGTGCCTCCTTTGATGCGGCACATCGGCACGTCTCCTAATTTGGGACGGTACTGTTTACATTCTGGTCACAGCACGCTTAATTATCCCCTCTATTGTTGCGGGCTGCGCACCGCGCTCCCGCGACGCCGCCGCCGCGATTCTCTTGTGTTCCGTAATTACTCCCATCCCGTGTTAGGCGCGGCTGCGCACCGCTCCCCAGAAATGCCAGCAGTCTTGTGTTCCACCCCCCGCCTTGCTGGACTTTCTAGACTCTTAAAATGACCCCATATATTTGCTCAGTAATTACTGGCACTTCAAGTTGCAGAACACTTTTTAGTCTTTTTGGGAAAGCCAAACTGTGCAGAGCCTCAGCTATGGTAATGTGCAAAATTCCCTCAGTACGGTCCGCCTAAAATGACCCGTGAGTAGTTGGTGGATTGTGCTGCCTAGATTTTTCTGGAATAAATTTCTATTCGCAAACGAAAAATGACCTATTCACATTGAAGCGGCTTCGAAAGGTGAGGTTAAGATGCTCAAGACCTTTTTTTCCATTATGCACAAATAAAATGAGCGCATTATCCATGGCTGCAGAGGGAGTGCCCTGGGAATTTTAGGGAATAACTGTCCTGTGCCTTGTTATGCTTGGATAAACCTCTAAGTTTGAAAAGGTATAGATTTGGAAAAATAACTTTTTTTTGTGACCATGCAGTTCCTATAACATTGACATTGCTTGATCAATAGATCAATTGCTCGATATATAGATAGATCGATAGAAAGTATGATACTCATCCATGAAATTTAAATTAAATCTGAAAAATAAATACTGACTGTAAGTGCATTACAATCCTATGGAAAATATATGGATTTGTAAAGGGTTCCTATATCTAAAGATGTTATCTGCGTTAAGGCAGGTGACGCCATCTTGCTGTAAGTTCAGAGTCAGTTCAAGTGCAGATGGTTGTGTTGAAAGGTCACATGACTAATTTTACGGCATCAGTATTGCCATATGCAATAAAAAATAATTTGACCTTGGCGGCGCGTTTGATTCAGTGCCTGGCTAAGGAGGACACCCCAATTGTCACAGTTTATATTAAACCCAGTAATATGCTTATATTGACAATATCTTAGTACAATGAACTTGCATGTAGGTTTTGCAGAGTTTGTAGTGCATATGCTGCAAGCAGATGCGGATGAGATGAAAATATGGCCTCGACATGATTGGTCTGCACGCAGCAGGCAGCGGTGCAACGTGGCGCATCACCCAGGCAACGGCGAATGGCGAGTGTAGTGGCTCCAGTATCGCTGTGCGTACGCTGGCCCTGGGCTGCGGCAGAGCGGGAAGGCGGGGCTGTCAGGAAGCGATACGGAGGGCATCTGTACGCATGGAGCATTTTAAAGCCAAATCTTACTGTGGAAACCTGCAGCAGTCAGAACACTATCTAAAAATGGACGAAGGTTTCCAAGGTGACTGTAAGCGAGGGTGCTTCAGAAGAGCACTGTAATGCAACATGTATGCAGTTAGTACCTTTTGATGTGTGTATATTCACCTTGCACCTTTATCAGGAACAGCACTCAAACCATGTATTTGCACGGGGTCCCTCATTGGCCAGAAAGTTACACTTCCACTTTGGGGTCCAACAAAAACATCCTTGTATATAACCACATAAAATTGCATATACGGACATATACTGAAACTTCAAAGTTGAATGCCTTTTTCAAAGACTCGGAATGGAATTGTATATTGTACATGTATAACGAAACTCTGGGTGTCTCCACCAATGCTACATATTATATAAAATAAATAATACAATTATATAGTAGTGAACCGAAGTGTAGCAGAGCAATCATACAAGGGCTTTATAAACACCACCTGTTTTCTTGCACAGGCAAATGCATCAGTAAGAAGTGGGTCTGCGATGGCGACCAGGACTGCGAGGATCGATCAGACGAGAGGGACTGCGGGGCGTCCGTCTGCAAGCCCCCCAAGTACCACTGTGCCAACGACACCACTGTCTGCCTCCCGCCAGAGCGCATTTGCGACGGGAGGAACGACTGCGCAGACCAGTCGGACGAGGAGCCTGCCTGCGGTAAGATACATTGTGGGGGGTGCAGGGACCTGGCATGCACAGTATGCTGGGGACACTTCCCATGGTTTGGGATCGGCAGTGTTGAGTAAACGCACAGTCCATTTCCTGTCCTTGTTGATTGGCTAGAAGATATCGTGTTAATAATTAGATGTTGTTTCATCTGCTTATTTCCTGACCTCTGTTTGCAAACAATAAGCCCTTGTGGCTTATCGTTGCTAGGACCCCCCCCCCCAGCCATTAACGGGAGTAGCGTTTCCTAGGAAACATAAAACGAGTCGATGTCACGGCTTGTGTGCTGAGGTATGACACGGCTCCGTTTTTCTAGGGGGGACAGGCTCTTATCGGAGTGCGGTCTGGGGAACACTGCGGCCATATCGTCTGAGTGATTATCGGTACTCCTCGTTTGGTGACACCAGAGAAGCGCTCTCTGATAGATTGTGTTTTCATTGGCCAGGAGGACAAATGAACAATGGCCTGTCTGTGCGAACGAGACGAATCGTAACGTTTTAGCGTCAAGTGGGCTTCAGTTTACAGTGTGTGTCAGTAATGCAGTAAGGACACGATAAATGCTTTGTTTTTTTGGAGTTCTGCGGGCCACTGTGTAATCGCTACCGACTTATGCTGTGTAGTCATTTTTATAAACTCGAGTTCATTGAAAAAGGAGATTAATGCACCCTGCTGATGATATACAACATTTAGCTTTTTTTGTTGCAGTTCAGAATGAAATTCACTTGCAGCTAAGTAAACTCTTAAATAATACAATTACTAACAATTGTGTGAGCTAATGTTTGCATTACCTTACAAACATCTGAGTACAAATCGTTTTATTATCTTGCTGTTATTTTTCATACCCATACATTTGAGTGCTCGTATCCTGCAGACTGGAGTGACTATCAATTACGTAATTACGGAACTGGAGTGTTATCATGCCAGTGGGAATTATATCTATGTTTTATCCGGCAAAATTACCCTTCTGGTTGAGTAAGTTTACGTGATGGAACAGCGAGAATCCCAGCCGGTCCAAGCCGCCTGGGCGTGTCCCCGGTCCATAAGACGTGTCATTGGTCCCCTGAGGATTCCAACCTGGTGACAACAGCAGCGAGTGTATATGTCTGGTCACAAAAACCATTACTCGTAGTAAACAAATACAAACTAGGGTCAGGAAAATAATGGAACACAAATTCACCCAATTTCCTATTCCTTCAGTCCTCACTTGAAGGATAATGCCTTGAAAGTAATTATATGCAAATTCACCCACGTAGCAGACAGAATCCCTCAGCGTGGAAGTGTTCTGTTTGTGAGATCTCGCGTATGACTGAGGAGGAATATTATTCAGCAGATATGGGGAGTTCAGATCTGGAGATCCTGAGCTATGGCATATACAGTACTACACCTGGTTTGCCCCACAAATATCAATAATCTTGGGGTTTTAGTGTCATATTTATAAGCTGGCTGGCTGTCAGTTCAGATCTCAGCTAGCTGCCTCCAGACAGCGAGACTTTTCTGCTAGTTTGTGATGATAATGTATGTGCTTCATTACCTTTGAGGCTTGGCTGGCAGTCATTCTGCGGTTACGTATGTGTGGGAACCTTTCAGATGAATTCGAAATCCCCTAGCAGGAGAAACAAAGTCTGTAGCAGTCCTACCTATTACCAGCTAACAGAAGAATCTGCTCCTAATGGTCTCTACAAAGAAGTTAAAACCAGAGCTTCAACCCCGAAAAAGGGAGCACATTAACATGGGCTGGGATCCAGTTATACATGTGTGTTTAAGGACAGATTGACCCTCTGGTCAAGCCCAGTTCTCTTCTTCTGCCAAACTCCTTCTAATGATCAGGGTTACATCAGTTAGAGTCTTGCGGCTCAGCAGAATCCTCGTTTCTCTGAAAGATGCAGTGTCCCCAAACTCGCTGTTATAGAATAAGTCTGTCTTTCCCTTTTGGAATAATTCCATAACAATGTCAGCAGAAGAGCCACTACTGTTTATGTGTTATAGACCAATAGACCAAATTGGGCACATGCAGACATTTTTGGTAACTTCCCTCTTTCTGTCGTGTCGTATCACAGTTCTCTGTCAAACATTTATAAAATAAAACGAATGAAGCACACAGCAGGACTGAATGTGCTTAAATACCCCCAATTGTGCTGGTTTTTCACTCAATCTGATCGCCTGGCTAATTATGATTGATTAATCTGCACCATGCAGAGTTTAAAAATAACAAGTGTCATTCACAATGACGCTGAAAACTGTTTCTGAAATGTTTTTGGCTCTTTCATTGGGAAGCAGCGTTCATTCGTTGTGCGATTTTGTACAACGCAATGTATAGCCGTCGTTTATTCGCTTTTAGGTTTCACAAAACAAATTATGGCAATAGGGAATAGCTTTTGTACAATATGTACACATAAAAAAGCATTTCCTTTTCACCATGATTAGCAGTGTAAGACTACTTAAAAATTACACTGCACCTTTAAAACAGTTTAACGTGATATCCATTGTTTGATTTCTTCAATAAACATCTCCTCTGTAAAGTCAGTACTTCCATTGGCACAGAGTTGTGACTGGAATGTTGTGGTGCGTCGCAGGTTGGGGGGGGTGTAGGGAACACAGAAGTTAATCTCAGTCAGTATCAGGGAGCTCAGACCTCAACAAGCCAGGGACTGTAAGCAAAATCCTCACCTGAAGCTGCCTTATAGCCAATTGGATCATATCCCTGATGCAGTAAATATTCCTCGATGAACCCTAAGCACACATTGCCGGGTAGTAGAGCTGCTGTAGGAGGAAAATTCAATTCTTTCTCTTTACTGTGGTGAGAAATGTCTTAATAATGGGAAACCAAAGGATCTCGGTCCAGTCATTTTAGCACATTTACTTCTCATCTCACAGAGCCCGACTTTAATAAGCACAAGGTGCTATTGGGGGGAGCTTTCTATTAAAGTTAGAGGAGGCAAATGGAGAGGAGCGCACGGTGGGGGGCAGGGGGGTGCTTTCTTTTGTAAAACAGTCCTCTCAGGTTTATTAGACTTGCAGATTGTGTTTGGACGCCCTGACGATAAAAGTGGTGTCATCGCAGTCAAGGCCTGGATTGTCTTTAAATAAAGCCAAGCCACTCTGGGACCCTGCTGTTTGCCGCATAATTGGGGCTGACCTAGAATGTTCTAACTGTTTGGGAGTACCTCTCATTATTATTACTTTTTTATTCCCTTTTTCCGTGCGACATGATAAGTTCAGAGATGGTCCTGGGAGTTTAAAATGATGCACCCCTCCTGAGACCTGCCTGTGCACAGCCGCTGAGCGGTCTCGGCTCATTATTAATAAGTGACTGTAGCGTATGTGATCCGTCTTGGAGCCATGCTCTTTGCGATGCTATTCTTGAACTTGTGGCATAGATCTCATTGCCGGTGTGGTTTCTCCGGGGATTTTGGGGGGAGGAGGAGGGATAGGCGTTATGGTCCATGAGTCACATGATTTTTGTCACATGGAGGGGGTGGGGTAAGGGGCGGAGCTCTTCTGACAATTGAATGCGATTTTCCCAGAAGCTGAGTCATTCTGCATCTTTGCAGAAATCTATTATGCGGTTTTTGTATAAATGATTCATGCTGGGTATCGACGGTTAGCATCAGTGACTTTTTGGAGCAATACGACTGCCGTTTGGCTCCAGATTGGGGGGTCATACCCCGGAGGGGTTCATGTGAGTGTCGCTGGAAGGGTTGGCGTATGTTTAATGAGCAGCCATGCAAGTCACTGCAGTGCTCAATCAGTCGTGCACGTTATTCCAGATCTTCCGCTTCAGGTTTTTAATGCTCCTCGTTATTCTGTTAACGTAAGATGATGCCGCTGCCGTGGAATACCCCGAAGCGATCTCTCCCAGGCCAGCTCTGATAGGTCAGAGTTCATGTGAGCAGATTGGATGTTTCTTACCGCTTCTGGCCTTCTCGATGTAACTTTCCTCCTCTAAATGGTGCTGTAAAATTATGTGTTTTTGAGGCCCATCTCTGCTGTCTTGGTGTCCATATTTTCTTGCCAGTGAAAAGAGATTGTGAATCCCTGAAGTCTTCTCTTCAGGTAAAATCGGCCGCTGAACAGAATGATAAAATAAAAAGTAAGGAGGTAGAGGGCCCACAGTGCCCTGACCTATCCCGCTGTCTCTCCATGGTGTTCAGCCGTGCCTGTCCTGAAATGCCCCTTTTCTTCAGAAACAATTGCCCATCTCCACTGAAGTGATTTGTTCACTCGCCTCCCCCCTCCTCCCCCCCACAGATGAGTGCTCCCTCACTAACGGCGGCTGCAGCCACCAGTGCATCGTGGTCCCTGGGAGTGGGCTGGCCTGCACCTGCCCACTGGACCTCCACCTCGGCCCGGACAACCGCACCTGCGAGCTGGTGGATTACTGTGGCCGGCACCTGCGCTGCAGCCAGGTGTGCGAGCAATACAAGACCACCGTCAAGTGCTCGTGCTACCCGGGCTGGCGTCTGGGGCCTGACGGGGAGGACTGCCACAGCTCAGGTACCCAGGTCCAGGGGGCGGGTGAACGGGGCCTAATGGGGAGGGCTGCCACAGCACAGGTACCCAGGTCCAGGGGGCGGGTGGACGGGGCCTAATGGGGAGGGCTGCCACAGCACAGGTACCCAGATCCAGAGGACAGGTGGGCGGGGCCGA
>JAODKM010000034.1:3001795-3015279 GCA_026780845.1 Petrocephalus sullivani
TGGCTCACATGCCAAACTCGCGTCAGTTTTCAGCACTGATTGGCTCACATGCCAAACTCACGCCCGTTTTCAGCACTGATTGGCTCACATGCCAAATTCACGCCCGTTTTCAGCACTGATTGGCTCACATGCCAAACTCGCGTCAGTTTTCAGCACTGATTGGCTCACATGCCAAACTCACGCCCGTTTTCAGCACTTATTGGCTCACATGCCAAATTCACGCCCGTTTTCAGCACTGATTGGCTCACATGCCAAATTTGTGTCAGTTTTCAGCACTGATTGGCTCACATGCCAAATTCGTGTCAGTTTTCAGCACTGATTGGCTTACATGCCAAACTCACGCCCATTTTCAGCACTGATTAGCTCACATGCCAAACTCGCACCTAACGGCTTCATAGTTGGTGTGTGTTTGGTGTGACATTGCCGGGGTTTGTTTCCTGTCTCCTCTAGTGTCAAATCCGTGCAAGGCCAACAACGGGAGGGGCCCCTGCTCCCACATATGCCTCATTAGCTACGACCGCACGGCGGCCTGCGCCTGCCCCCACCTCATGAAGCTGTCTTCCAACAACCGCTCCTGCTTCGGTGAGTCTGCCCCCAAACCGCCAGCCCTCTTTTCCATCTGCAGCCATGAAACCCATTCTGCCACTCTGTCCAAATCAGGAGGACGTCTGACAGTCAACAGATTGGCAAGTGCCGCGACGGTCAACGTGCAAGCGGGAGTATAACATGGGAAAGCAATCAACGTATATACGAGACCAACATTCAAGCGAAACTGCATGCATTTATATTAATTTGAAAGTGCACAGTTATCTTATGTTCCATAGTGTGGCCATTTATGTGAACTTTGAAAAGAGTGAGTCAGCATCTCCCCAGTTCTGGGGGAAGTGCATTCTCACAGCCCCTGGAGCGAGCACTGAAGAGGCTTGATTAAGGCAGGCTGGGGATAATGAGTCGCTACTGACTTACATATGTCTGTCATCTGAAGGCAGAGTGTCAGTCTGTCAGTGAATTTGAAATTGGCAGCAGTAATTATTGAGTTCTGTCTGCAACATGGTCTGAATCCAAGGGGGGCCATAATATGCTGGTGAAAGAATACAGGAAGAAGTTATTTTCGCCATTCTTTTTGTGAGAAGTTTCTCATAGGAAAAATGAGAAGTTTTTTTTTTTTTTTATCAGGTGAGTCCGGCTAGATAGTCCAGTTCCCCTCATTACTGGGCAGCAGAAAGTGACCAAAGCATTGATACAGTAGACTTAAATAGATTAGCCTTCCATATTTGACCCTGTCTCTCCGTCGGTGGTTCTTTGCATTAAAATCGGCAATTTCCATGTTGACATTGAGTGTCTGACATCATGTCTTCCCCTGACTCTACCTGAACTGCTGGATGCTTACTGTTACCCTTCCCTATACTGTCAGTAATGATGCTGAGGAAAGTGTTTCATATGTAACTTATTAAACATACTTAGTTCTTCATTTTTAGTTAGGGATGTATTTGAAAAAAAGCTTTTGTATGAGCCGAAAGTAGCTATTAGCGCTCTTATGAATCCCAAACTGGCTGAGCCGCCAAACTCTCATTTGCCAATGGTACTTCGCGAAGGTAATCATCACTTCTTTAGTGTGCTCTACCAGCTGCTCCTTCTTAAAGAGTTAGGCGTAATGTGTTAATAAACCCAGCCCTCCTACTGAGCAAACACAAACCCTTTGTTAAGCATTACAGCCCTCAGAAGCAGTGTTTGTGCTTTTATTTGATATGCGATTTGGCGTCCCTTATTCAGGCTTAGTGTAGCTTAGTCGTCTGTGTTTTTGCAGAGTCCCGCTCTTGGTGCCGCGCTCAACTCCTCCGGCCTGCATTTCATGCTGTTTCTTTAGGACTTTCTCTGATGTACTTTAGTTCCGCATCACCTGCAATTCGTCGTCTTTGTTCACACCGGATCTTTTTTTCACTCACTCCTACCTTCTCCACTATCACAATTGGCAGATATCCGTTCCGTCCCTCCTAGAGTAAAGGCATTGCTCTCTCTGTTTCTCTCTCTTTATCTCTCCCCCTCTCTCTCCCTCTCTATCTCTCCCCTCTCCCTTTCTCCCTCTTCCATTTCCTCTCTCTCCCTCTCCCCCTCACTCTCCTTTCCTCTCTCTTTCTCTCTATCTTCCTCTCTCTCACTCACTCTCCCTCTCTCTCTCTCTCCCTCCCTCCTTACAGCTCTGAAGAGGTTCCTCCTGTACGCCAGAAGGTCAGAAATCCGTGGTGTGGATGTGGACAATCCGTACCTGAACATCATCACCGCCCTGACGGTGCCCGATATCGATGATGTCACGGCGGTGGACTACGACGCGGCGGATGAGCGGATCTACTGGGCTGATGTGAAGACACAGACGATAAAGCGCGCCTTCGTTAACGGCACCGGATTGGAGACAGTTGTTTCAGGAGGTATTGCACAAACACCCCCAATATGCGCCTCACTTCTGCTTTTCCGAGCCGCGAGATGCCCGATCTCGCCTGCACTCCTCCCGGCCGCCGGCACGCCTGCCGTGCCTGTTTCGAGATCCTTCGGGAAACTGATGGAGTAAATTTGCTCCAAATGGAGTCCCTTTGCAGAGTCGGGAATTAAAGCCAGATCTCTTGGGGTATCCATCTTTAATCGGAAAGTTTCCAGTCAGTCTCCCAGCATCCCTGCGGGCGGGCCGGGAATTTAAACCCCAGGCAACAGGATTCGACTTCTCCTCTAGCGGGGATAGCCAAGAAGAGATTTCTGTACATTTCTGAGTCTCTGAACACCTGTTTGGGCTCATAGGTTTAGGCTGCTTTGGAATATTGAAAAATTGCCAAGGTGAATAATACAGAATATTTCCAAAAATAATGTGATATCCTTGTTTCTAACCTGCAGTGAGTAGCCTTATAACTCAGGAAAGACACGTATGCCTAGCAAACAACTGTCCTTAGCAGAACGGACAGCTTCTGAGTGCACTACTTGCACACTTGGTTGTGAGTCTTTGATTACTTGGTTAGCCTAGCCTGTGAATGCAATCAAAAAGCTGAAAATGCCCAAAGTCTTGTGTTTTGTTTTGTCACTTGTGGTTTAGGTTTATGCCCATAGGAATGAATGGCGAGTCCCCGTAATGATATATATGCCTGATCTGTGTGTGTGTGTGTGTGTGTGTGTGTGTGTGTGTGTTTCCCCTCCACCTTTGCTGCACCAGATATCGTAAATGTCCGCGGGCTGGCTTTAGACTGGCTGTCGAGGAACATGTACTGGATGAGCTCAGAGAATGACGAATCGCAGATCAACGTGGCCCGCTTCGACGGCTCTCTAAAAACCTCCATCATCCACGGGATCGACAGGCCGAAGTGTCTTGTCGTTCACCCGTCAAAGGGGTAAGATAGCTGATCAACGCCTTTCAAGAAAATCACATTGAACTGTTGTATTCAAATGTGCAATAGAAATGCATCCTTCGTTTTAGGGCTGGGCGATATCACATCGCAATTACATCTCGCATACGCAATAATCACTGGGGCTTTAGATAACAAGTGAAACATTTGGCTGGACGCCAGCTTTTTGGTAGCATACTACAGCGAAAATTAGTTATTTAACACTTGCTTAAGTCACACAGAGTTTTCATATAGAAATGGGCTTTTCCATGTATATCAACTGGCTTAGATTCCAGTTGTGTAGTTCTAATAAGTAGGGGAGTATGAATTACAGTTTGTATTTCTGTTGGACTGCTGTTTCTCAGCAGAGTAAGAACAATCGAATGGTGATGTTGGCTCATTCTGCTACACCAGCATTTACTGCACTACTGCCCCCCAAGTGACCTGTAGTGTGTGATTTATGTTTCCACTGTGCCATAAAACAGAATGTCAGAGTCTAGATTTTATATATATATTTCTGGGTGTTTCATTACATTTTCCCAGGAAAATCTATTGGACGGATGGCAACACAGTAAACCTGGCGAACATGGATGGCAGCAATAGCAAGATCCTTCAGCAAAACCAGAGGGAGCCCGTTGGTGAGTTCCATCATCCAGTGTTCTTGGAGCTGATCTTACCAGCAGCTTTTACTAGCCCGGGGTTAAGCCAGCTAAGCCGGCCCGGGTACCTTGTGTCATGCTCAACATCCACATGAACCCATGATTGATACTAAGGGGTCCAAAGTGAGCCATGAAAATATCCCCCATGCCATCACACTACCAGCCTGAATTGTCGTTACAAGGCAGGATGGATCCATGCTTTCATGCTGTTTATGGCAAATTCTGATCTACCATCTCAATGTCGCAGCAGAAATCGAGACTTATTGGGCCAGGAAATGTTTTTTGTCCAATTTTCCTTTGTCCAGTTTTGCCGAGGCTGTGCAAATTATAGCCTCAGCTTCCTGTGCTTAGCTGACAGGAGTGGCACCCGGTGTGATCCTCTGTGGCTGTAGCCCATCCACTTCAAGGCCGACATAGTGTGCAATTGGTGATGTTCTTCTGTATTACCTTGGTTGTGGCGAGTGATTGTTTGAGTTACTGTTGTCTTTCCATCTACTTGACCTAGTCTGGCCATTCTTCTCTGACCTCTGCCGTCAACAAGGGATAAATAAATAAAAAAAAATCTATTCTATCTATCTATTCTGTTTTCACCTAGAGAACTGCCACTCACTGGATATTTCTTCTGCCCATTTTCTTTAAACTCTAGAGATGGTTGTTCATGAAAATCCCCATAGATCAGTGGTTTCTGAAATACTCATACCAGCCCGTTTGGCACCAAAAACCATGTCACTAAAATCACCTCTCTTCCCCATTCTGGTGTTTGATGTGAACATTAACTGAATCTCCTGACCTGTGTCTGCATGATTTTATACACTGTGCTGCTGACATATGATTGGCTGGTTAGATATTTGCTTCAATATGTGGTTGAACAGCTGTACTTAACAAAGTATAGGTGAGTGTGAAGCTTGGGGTCTGACCACAGGGTCAGCCACTCATCCAGTTTCCTTAGAGATTTTTTCAGGGGTTAAGGGCCTTGCTCAAGGGCTCGGCGGAGATGTGGCTCCTCTGCCGAACACGGGATTCGAACCGGTGCCCTTCCAATCACAGGCACACCTTGCCTTCCTGCATTGGGAGGCAGCATTACAACAACAAACACATGTGACCGTATTTCAAAGGTCAACGAGTTTGTTAGAGTGCAGGACCTTCTTTTAGATAGACGCACTTAAGAATAATCATGAGTGTCTCTTCAAAAGATTTCTGTTCAAATGTTCACGCAGTATTTAATTTATTCAGACTTTCATTTTTGCCCCAAGGTCAAACCTTCTATTTCTCAGGTACACTGACCCTCTTATGTTCCCAGCCCTGTATTTATTCCATAAATCATCTTGACACTCTGTGCAAAACCATAAGAAAAACACAGTTTTTTGAAATACCTTCCATTATTGGAGCAGGTAGCCCTGGGAATCGGTCTACATGAATTGTTTGTTTTGAGGTCCCCACAGTCCATGTTTCCAGCCCTTTTACATTGGGCTGTGGGTGACTGGACACGCTGTCATGATCTGCTGTCTTTCTGGGGTTCATTTGCAACAGACTGTACCCAATTGATTCTCTTTCTTTCAAACTACCCAGTGTAAGGCAGTTCTCACCTTCAGGGTTGAGGGTTTGAGTGTGGCCTCTGGGGGGTCCATGGTGCCCCCGTGCTCTAACCTGATTGGCTTGTTGTTTCCAAGACCCCACATTCCTGTTCCTTCTGCTGGCTTGGGGCCTTCCATGGACTTCTGCTGGGCTAGTGTTTGAATGATGATACATTTAATGTCAGTAATAATATTAAAAGTTAACAAATAATAGTAGAGACCAAGATGCTTATGGAAACACCTAGCCAGATGAGTCAGTTATAACAAGGCTGCTTTATCAGAGTGCAAAAATAGATTTTGAATTAAGCTTTCATTTTTATGTCAGTATCTTGATGAGCGTGCAAAGTCAATAATGTAGTGCAATAACAATTATATTTATTAATGAAATTAATAATCAATGCTACAATGTGCTTATTTGTCATTTAATCATCTCATATAACAATAAATAAGTCATGCAATCAATAAAACGAATATAGGTTAAGTATTATATTCCAACTGCCGGAGTTGGACAGACCAGAAAACTTTATACTACATATCTGATTTCTTAACCAGTAAATTACTCATTATAAACTACAAAATAATATTGTTTTGCTTGTGAGATTAATGGTGGTAATCTAGCCAGTGATTTTGGCATTAGGCAGCTGAAATGTAGTAGGGGTTGAACTGAAGGTGAGGTGGACAAGGTGACCATGGGTAGAGATCTGAAGATGTTTCTTTGTGGTTGTTGATAAGATCAGAATAAAGACCATCAGGCAGTCAGGATGGTGCTAATATACTCATTAGTAGCCTGTAGCCATTGATGTGTGAGATATGCTCCCGATAACCATCTAATCGGGCGTTCTGCTTGGCCAGGCTTGTCAATCGACTACGGAGCCAACAAGCTCTACTGGATAAGCTCCGGCAACAGCACCATCAACAGGTGCAACCTGGATGGCAGCGGCTTGGAGGTGCTGGAGCCAGTGAAGAAGCAGCTGGTGAAAGGGACTGCTCTTGCCATCATGGGTGAGTGGCCCATCGGCTAGCATCTCATGTCAGCCATCGATTAAGAGCTTAGGGGGAAGTTTCACTGGAGCTGGGAAGTGGGCTCAAATGAAGACGGCCACATTGACGTTGTGCTCGGCTGAGTATGAAATGGTGGCATCATGGCATAACACAATTAATATTACTGGCAATCCTTATGGCCCTGTGATTAATATGAAGACCATTTGTTAATTCGAGGATTGTTGTCTTTTAAATGTTGTAGCTAGCATAATGATGTGTTTTATGCCGGTGATGATGACAGAACTTCTCCCTCTGGATATGAAACACTGGCTCTTACACTTTTATTGTATTTTCCACATAGGGGGTTTTGGGACGGTCTGTCACCACAGACACTTATTTTGTTGATGCGTTAACTCAAAAAGTATTTGATGAACTTTTCAAACTTTGCAGACATGTTATGATGGTATACTTCTGAAACGGATCAAATTTTGAGACTGATTGCATCAAAATTCAATTGTGCTTGTGAATGTGATAATTCAAAAAGTATTTGATGGATTGTATTACCATTTCATAAAAAATAGTAACTGATAAAGCTCTATTCCCGATTTATTGACGAGACTAATTGCAGTAGAACTGAAGCAGCAGCAATATATGGCAGTGTAATGCTTACGATCTGCCAGTGCATGATGAAGCCATTTTTGGTGCTGATGGAACCGTCCACATGGTGCTTCCTGGTACTGCGGTGAGTGTAACACTTATTTGTAATTTTGTACAGTTGTGTACAGTTGTGACCAGTTGATTCAAACAATCATTTAGCTGCAGTGTGGTATCTCTCACCATAGCAGCACTTACAGCTGAACAGAATCTTGCCATCTACAGCATTTTGCCGTCTACCTAGGGTGTTTTTCCACCGCACCAAGTGCGGTACTTTTGGTAAAGTACTTTCACTTTTCCATTGACTTCTGGTTGAGTACAAGTATCAAAAGTCAAGGTACCAAAAGTGCGAAACCAGTTGGGGTACTTCCTTGGTACTTCGGTGCTTTGGGGCGGAACTTGAAATGCTTTTGCTGTTGATTTGTTATGCAAATAGCCCGATTCTGAAACACAATGCGACCGCTGTCTTGGAAAAAAGTTACGATCTCAGAAAAAAACAATGAACAAAGTGAAAAAATAAATAATTGTGAGATACAAAAAGATCTGGATGGCATAATTTTCTCAATTTTATATACTGTATACTAAGGCAGCACGGTTTCGGAGAATTTCCAAATATAGCGATGTGATTTTGTTGTAAATATTGGGGTATTTATAAAGCAGAAATTAGGTAACATAAATTAACATGAATCTCACAAATCTGTTTAGGAATAATTTAAAAAGCAAGAATGAGAATGATTATGATCGTCTCAGAGAACTTATGCAGCGCCCAAGCAGCGGAGGTAAACTTTAGACTGATTTTAAAAACATATATCAGATAACCTATAAAAGGAATAATTATTAAAATTGCAAAGTTAGCAATTTTTTCCCTATGCTAGAGTAAAAATGTTTTAGCAAAGCTTTAACCCCCTGCGCTATAATGTCCGTACAGAAATGAAAGTATGAAAAAATCTGATCTCAGTCTAACTGACTAGCGATGTAAGAATTGTATGTGTATAACCTGGGGTGACCAGATAATCCATGTCATCCCTGACATTTTGAGCTAGGACAGGATTTGAATTCAAAGGACCTGGATTTTGCTTAAGTGCTGAGTTCTTGCTGAGTGCTGATTGGTCAGCCCCCTATAATCATGCACGTGTCACTAATGTTGATGTTAATGTTGAGCTGGGTTTGTCTTTCAATCAAGGAAACAAACCAGTCAAAGCGCGATAAGAACTGAACTATTTATCCAAGCACACGATCCTTTCAGGTTTAAAGTAGTTTGTAAAACCTGAAGTAGCTCAAGGTGTCCAGGATGACATGGATTATCTGGTCACCCTAGCATAACATGCTATTAAATTTAATATCCAACATCGTTCAGCTGTATACTACAGCCATTTTCCGAATTCAGCACAGATTACCCCCGCCTCATGTTGTGCTTTGTTCAGCGCCAGTACCAGTGTTTACGCCGGTGGAACACCAACACAAAAGAAGTACCGTACTTTTGGTACTTTATGGAGGTACCAAAAGTGTCATACCTGCTGTGGTGGAAAAGCGCCCTAAGAGTATCACAGTTAAGCAATCCAGGCAGTACCAGTTACAAAATGAGATCCATTACCTAAGTCTGTCTTTAACTTGAATTTCTAGGTAAGAGGGAAGAAAATGTTACGGTACATAATAATAATAATAATAATAAAAGTACCTACATTTGGTACTGTACTGTACCTTGAGCCAATGAACCGCTGAAACCATGCAATATATTCACAAGCGTGACAAAGTAGTGCGTATGTTAGTTGTTACGAACCACTGTACTTAACTCAAATTTTTTATATAATGAGCTTTCTGGCAGTCTGTTCACAAGTACGAGTTTTCCGTAAGTTCTTAACCTGAAGACTGCCTATAGAGGGTACATTTTTGGAGCATTGGGGATCAATGCTTCAGACTTGGTTGAGTATTCTTGTTGGATACAGTACCTTTCCTGGAGACAGAAAAGTTTTCCACACAACAGACAGAAGGAGTTTTCATTAACTCGATTTTAGTCTGCAAGGTCATACTCACTCACTCACACACTCACCTATGGGCAATTTAGTAAGTCCAATTGACCCCAGCATATTTGGACTGCGGGGGGAAACCGGCACACGCAGAAGGCAACAGTGCTAACCACTGCGTCACTGTGCTGCCCCCGACCCTGAATACTTTATTTTTCTGCTTGGCCAAAAAAACATGTATATCAACATGCCCAGAGGCCATTCTGGTATAAATGGGGCAGCTTTTCTAAAAATACAATAAATGTAAGGGGTGGGGGGGGGGAACGCTACGATGGTGCTCAAGACTCCAGCCAGCTTCCCTTATAGGTGTTTGACAACACGAAGTGGAGAGATATTAAGTATGGAGAAAAGACAGAAGATGACAAAAAGGATGTATAGATCAGAGAAGCATATGGAGCCGGATAACGAGGCCTGTCATGTCTGAGAGATCTCCATTGTGACACCCACCATGTGCTTTTACAATTACTTTTGATGTCCGGTGTTTCTAATGAAATATTCAGTTGTGAATTTACATAGCTAAAGTGACAGCAGCGAGCCTGCCGACCGTGCTGTAGGAGAGAGATGGTACCTGCCACAGTGGCCTATGTGAAAATTCCCCTGCTAGAACATCTATCTATCTATCCATCTATCTATCCATCTATCTATCTATCTATCTATCTATCTATCTATCCATCTATCTATCTATCTATCCATTTTCTGAAACTGCCTGTCATATTCAAGGTCATGGGGGGTCTGGTGTTTATCCTGTAGGCAGAACATCAATGGAATCTGGAAAATGTTCCTCACACGACCATAAAGACAAATGTGATTTCAATATAGAGAGGTCCAGAAAGTTCAGGGCCACTGTAAGAGAATATGTCTTACACAACTTCATATATCATGATGAAGTGCATTTTATTTTGTACAACATATGATAGCCTGGTTAGATTTGCCATCAGCACTTAAAAACCTGTCCTTCGCAGACCTGCTTGCTGTACCCTTGAACTGTTTCCTAAGCCAAAAAGCATTTTGCGAAATCCCCAAGGTTTACCTAATTAGAATTTTGTCACCTGTGTCTGAACGCTCGAATGGTTTTAATTCAACATGGTGTTTGCTGTCACGCCAAAAGGTTAAAAAAAATGCTGCATGACTTTTAATATTAAAATAAAATTATTTCCAGTGCAGATGCAGACACTGGCAGATATATTTAGTTATTAAGCACTACTGGTAGGATGTAATGTATTTATTCTGAATTTGTATAAACAGTGATACCCAGGCTTATTATATATATACAGTCAGAGGCTGTCTGCTAAGTCAGTAATATGTAAATGCCGGCTTAGTGTTATGACATTTCCCATTGCAATTAATGCCACTTGCATGTCTACATAACCTACACTTATGCAGACATTTTACTTATATTAGGGGGCAGGTAGTGCAAATTATGTTGTGCCAGACATTGAGGTGCAGCTATTATACTGTAAAACACTGGCTCAGGTGGAAATGCGGTTTATATTTCAGGGGAAAATCTTTCACGTATGCTAGCTTTCAAAAGGGCCGCCTGGACACATGCCAGCCTATTCCTAGCATGATAAAAATACTCACATTCAAACTTTCATTAAACAGATTATGACTTGGATTAAAAAAAGGCATAATAGGCATCTTGTGACTGTGGCTTAGCACTATATACCATCAAAAATGAATGTAAAATTCCTTTATAGGGTTCTTTTCAAAAGAATCTTGAATAATACTTATAATAATAACTGTGATAGTCTGTAAGATCTGGCAGAAATGTCGCCAGCTTTGCACTTCCTGTGTTTGGATACAGGTGTCTAGCCCCCCCTGATGAGGGCAGCTCCTGCAAATGGATGGGCGGATGCATAGAAATGGTATTTGCTTAGAGTCCTGGCACTTCTGGTGTGGCGTGTTCACCCTCTCTATATGGCGCCCTCCTCTACAATTGATTAAGAAACACTTTCCGACGCATTACGGGGAAACATATTTGGCACATTTTGCTGTGTAATATAATAAATAAGCATGGAGGGCTTTCTTGTTTTGCACCTAACGCAATTATGCGAAACATGTTTTTTGCAGAGCTCAAACTGGGTATATTAGCATTGCATATCAAATTGTAGCCATGTGTGCTTTGTTGTGAATTATTATTAAATTACGGTATGGTAATTTTGTCTGAAGCTGCAGGGGATGTAGGCCAAGCTGGAAGTGACATCGTCACGTGTCGCGGGTTCCATCAGTCTCATGGCACATGCCTTCAGAATAAACCTTCTTGGTGTACTGGGATGTGATCCCCCCCCCCCCTTGTGTCTGAGTTCAGCTTTTATGTGGTATCTTCTTAGAGCTGCATGCCGAAAAACGGTCGCAGGAAACTGAAAGAATTATTCTGGCTGTGATTGGTCACGCTTGAAAAAGGTGACTTTTGAGTTGTGAGGTGCAGATACTACGTGACATGCTGAGGTAGCTGTGTGAATCGTGCACACCTTGTGTCTGGAGCGCGACCCAGGAATGCTTGTGAGGAGGACATTCAGGAATGCACACGGAGAGGACCCTCAGTTTATGCAAAATGTTATTTAAGGGTGAAAGGAGCAGGGCACTCGAACTGAATAACTGAACATAACTGAATTCGGCCTTTGATTTGATACCGGGTGCATCTGAACTTTCAAGCAGTACATTTGTCAGTGCAGTTTGACTAATTACTTCTCCTTCTTGTGCTTTTTAAAGGCACATCTTGGCAACCTGCCTGGAGTTAAGTACCTAGTTGTCATCTCTGAGCACCACCTCACCTATTTGAAGAGCGTTTGAGCCATCGGGAGGAATTTCGCATCACCGGGGCTGAAACCTCTGATGTTCTGTGATGAGCGTCTCAGTAATTCTGGGGGAGATGGATATTGACTTTGTCCCCCTCCGCCGAATGTCTTGCGGCGTAAGCTAATTGTCCTTTCAGAGCGATGACTCGGCTGGCTGGCTGCAGAGCCTCTTGGAGCAGGGTGCTGTCACATTTATTTGAAGACGTAGTCTAACTGAATGCTTATGAACATAACCACATTTACATATATGCCTATATACATTCACATGTCTAGCGTTTTTCCTGGAATTAATTACATTAAAGATTTAGCTGCTATAGTTCCATGTGGGAAATAACACAATATCTTACCTTTGGCTCTTTTATCTAATTTGCATTCTCCGAACAAGGCTTCCGGAAGGTTCTTTATAGAATTTGGCACTGTTTGATCGCTTACTTAGTACCACAGTAATGATCTTTGCTCCAAGGAGAAGTGTCTCTGTATCTCACTGCTAACTGACAAATGTGGCATCCTGCACCCAGAGGTTTTGTCTGCTAAGAAATTAAACGAAGCAATTGTTTAGTGACTAACAAAGTTATCTAGATCAAGCCTGGGCAATTAGGCCTTTTGTCTATGGAAGCCAAATCTGACAATGGTGGCCATTTTTTTAATTGTTGTTTTCATGCCCCAAGAAAGATATATTAATACACTTGCTAGATTTCACTATGTTAATATTAAAACAAAGGAAGATTTGTGGGCAAAAAGCTGTTTATCTTCATAGACTTGAGCATGAAGCTCTGCCCCTTTTTATATGACCTCACACACCAGTACAAATGCTCAGCAGGCCAGGCCAGCATTTGCCCGGGGCTGGTAAAGATGTGTCATAATATTGTACAATAAGCAGAGAATGGTTACAGCACTGATGTGTGTGTGTGTGTGCATGCGTATGTGTGTACATGTGTGTGGCCATGTATACAAATGTCCATGTACACAAATGTTTTTTGGTTCCGACATGAAGAAACTGAATTTTATCCTTGACTACAATCAAAAAACTAAAAAAACTTACATTTTGTTCAATTGCTTATGGTTAAGGTTAGGGCTGGGTAGGGGTTAAGGGTGTTGTTGTGGGGATTAGGGTTTTGCCCATAGAAATGAATGGGTAGTCTCTGCAAAGATATGAATACAAACGTGTGTTTGTGTGTGTGTGTGTGTGTGTGGACATATTTATATTACGTTGTGGGGACCCAGTGTCCCCACAGTGTGATGAAAACCAGTTATTTTCTACTTAGTGGGGATAGTTTTTTGGTCCCCATATGGATAACCTAAATTTTATAAAAATATGCAATCAAAAAACTAAAAATGCCAAAAGTCTCATCTTTTGTTTGGTTACTTATGGTTAAGGTTAGGGCTGGGTAGGGGTTAAGGGTGTCATAGTTGGGATCAGGGTTATGCC
>JAODKM010000034.1:3018840-3034819 GCA_026780845.1 Petrocephalus sullivani
CCGGCCCCCGCCCCATAGCTGACCCCACCCCCTGCCCCCCTGCTGACTCCGCCTCCCTCCCTCTGTCACTCCCTCACTTACTCGGCGCCCATCTTTCTACATCTTTTATCGTCTACTGGACATTATATACTGTCGTACCTTTATATTCCAGTATTCTACATACCTCTGTTCCCCTTAATGTCCTTATAATTACATTGCACATCTTGCACTATTTTTATTCCTTTATTCTATTATTTTTTTTCTACTTATTTTTCTTAATTTATGCTCTTTTATCTGTGAATGTAAGCACCAACACTGCCAAATCAAATCCCTAGTACTTGCAGTTATACCTGGCCAATAAAGTGAATTCTGGTTCCGATAACATTGAGGTCACATGATAAGATTTTCATACATAGTCAGCAATTGTCCCTAAGCAGCTGCTTCTGGTTCTTGTCACAAGGTCATCAGATGCATTAAAATACAATTACTGCCTTAAGTATTTGTCGATTGGGCGGGGAAATGCTTCAGTGTCCCAGGTTTGATATATTATCAGTGAGATCGACTCAAGGTCCCCTGAGCTGGCGATTCAGAAATTCAGCGAGACATCACACCGGCTTTCTTACCCTAACTAGACATTCCTGCTGTTTTCACGACAACAGGCTCTGGAGATTTAGTATTGTTGGCTTTTACGAAAGAGCGGCTGCATTTGACCTGTCATGTTTTGCAGGACGACATCTGTAATGCAGTGGGACAGTTGGCTTTGTAATAGTTAGTCCTTGTAGTGTGTAGCACAAGCTGAATGGTGGTCATGTGAGGGATGCTGGGGCGGCAGGTACACTCCTTGCAGTTTGCATGGTATGGATTCCTGCTGGCTATGCTGCAGGCTTGTGCGATGCTGCGCATTTGGGGAATGACAATCAACCAATTAATCAGTTACAGTTTTCTGTAGCTCCAACAGGTGCAACAGGTGTGAGGTGCTACTGCAAAATATGTAAGCTGTACAGTAGGCAGTGTTGGGACGGTTGCTTTGGAAATGTAATTCGTTACAATTACAAGTTATTTAAAATGTTATAGTAGTGTAACTATTTCAATTACTATATGGAAGTAATGTAACTAATTACATTTGATTACTTTTCTAAATTATGAATGAATATTCTCAACCGTTAACCATTTTGAAATTTTGTAACCTGAACAGTGTTTACCTTATAGCAGTACTGTCAGGGTTGGTCCTCACCTGATCCTCCATGTTTGGTCAGCAGATCTTGCTGGCTATCTTGACCTTTTCCCTGTCTACTGTCCTTCATCCTAGTATACCTAAGTCCCCAGTGTTTTTTCTCCCCATTCCCCGGCCTGTCGCATAGCTCAGTAGGTTGAGTGTGTGGCTCCTCGTTTGTTATTTTCCATTTATTGTGTTTCTGTTCCCTAGAGTTCTGTTTTCCCTTTCAGTTTTCAGTTCTAGGTGTACCCTCCTTGTGTTATTGGTTACTCTGTTCCATTTATTATCCTAGTGCAGGGGTGGGAAATCTTATCCTGAAAGGGCTGTTGTGTGTGCGGGTCGCTTAAATCATCCAAGATCAGAAACCTCTTCTTAGATCAGTTAATGGCGGTGAAAATCATCCGGTTAAGTCAATTCCTTAAACGCACTTCAGGAACGGATTAGCTTAGTTGGATCCCATCATCCGAGATTATTGCACTGCTTGAAAAGCATATATGTATCAAATCTAGTAAACATGATCGGCAAGTCTCTCATTGGCTTCTGTAAAATGACAGAAAAAATTGCACATTTTTTGACTCAGTCTGAGCAGGATCATTTATTAGAGCAATATGATTACTTCAAAGTTCAAGTATATTTATATAGCACATTTACAGACAACCTCTTGCTGTCCCAAAGTGCTTTACACAAAAAAATACACAAAAAAAATGAAAAATAGACCGCAACAAACATATGTGACAAATTAAAAATAAGAAGCAAAGAGTAAAAAGAAAATGTCATATTACAATTAACCAGTACAACTAAACTATAAAATAAATAGTAATAAATGTCAAGCACAACTGGAATTAAAAGAATTAATCTGTATCAAAAGGAAACGCAGCAAGAGCGAGACATCAGAAAAGGAGGGCTGGCAAAAGTGGCTGAAAAATTAAATGCATTTGTAGTTTTTAATTTTTACGCTAATTACAAATGTGAAATTATTTAATTTTCATAATTCCAGATGAAGCGGAAACACAGTCAGGACATGGGAACAAGTTACAGTGAACTAAAAAGATATACTTCAAATTGTGTACAGTAAAAAGTATACACACGCACACGCAGGTGTCTGGGACAAACAATGGAAACCTGGAGAATGTATTTCACGGCCAAACACGTACAGACACTAATTAAGTGTGCAAGCTAATGCGAGCAGGTTTGACGATTAGGATGTGTTGGTATAACGACCAACAGATTTCTGTTGGGTTTTGAAGACCCAACAGATCCAGGATCATGCCAAATCATCAACAATTTCATCCAACTAAACGAATAATCCACGTACGGAGAATACCCCCCTGTTCTAGAGTGTTTCCTATTTTCAACATCTGTAGTGTTGCCTAGGTCTGTGATAGCTAATTTGTTCCACCTGTTGCTTGTTGTCCTGCTCCTCTTGACTTGATTAGATTGTCCTTATTTGCTCCTCGTTACTCCTAGTTCTGTTAGTCATACCTGCCTCTTCTTAGTCATAGTGTTCTGTGTATTTAAGTGCCTGGTTTTGTTCTGTTCTTCAGTTGGTGTGTATTGTGTATTGTATGCTCTGCTTGGTATTCTAGTCCTGCTCCTCAGTCATGTGTAGTCTTAGTTCCTGTAGTATGTTAATTCTTCGTTTTTCCCAGTTTTGCTTTCTTCCCCTCACGGTCCTGTTATTTTGTAGTTTCTCTAGTTCTGTTTTCCCCAATAAACCCCTTATTTTCGGAGCCGCCGATGGATCATCACCCTCATTCCTCGTTTGCACCCTGCCGTGCTGTTGTATCCGTGACAAGTACTAAACACTGACTACTGTCAAACTCCTTTAAATACATGAATTAACATTCAATAATGAGTTATAAGATATAGTTATAGAGTCATAACATTTTTATAAAGTCAATAATACTGCTAAATCAAACATTCAACAGCATTGAAGAAGTAGCTGTCTATTCATGTGAAATTGTCTGTGTCTTATCACTTACTCTGTTTAAGTACATTTTTCAATCGCAAATCATGGAAGCCCAAATCAGTGCTGTTGTGGGAGTGGCAAGGCTGTGTCACCCAGGGGTTAGCTAACTAGTGAATTTTCAAAACTCAGTATGGCATAGCATGTTGGTAGTGGTAATATAAGACCTAACATAAATTACCAATATCCTTAGCTGAAGGAGGATGGTACATTTTCTGTCAACGGGATCAGAAGCACAAGCGTGGCTTTGAAGCGCGTTGCACACTTCACGATTCATTGAGGCGTCTTACGCATGCTGTCAGTGTTTACATGTTGTTTGGTTCTCCTATGCATCGTAGCTTACGGTTTAGTTGGTGTCGTACAGTCTGCATACCTGTCGTAGCCAGGATTATTAGATCCGTATTTGCACAGTGTGATCTTCTAAGGTCACTGAAATCACACGGTGTGTACCAGGCATTACACTTTAGAAGCATGGTGTGGCACGCTGAAGGTAGGAATGTCCTCCCTGCTTTGTATAATATGACTGTTTGCAGTTACAGGAAGCTGCACTTACCTCTAGATGTATCCTAAGGTTGGACATAGATTGTTTCGACGTCGACAACATATTGACAGCCGGCAAACGAGCATTACACTGCACAGTTTCCCACACTTTACTTGGGTAATGTAATGTAGTAATATACTATTACTTATGTATTCATTAACCACAAACTAAGTGTTACTTACACACTGAAGTCATGTTAGTTCATCATTAATGAATCATTTATCCAAAGTAATAACTGCATTTGTTACTATGTCTGTTAATTGTGTAAATCTTAGTGAACTACTGAAGGAACGACTTAAGCTCCGTATCCGTATCTATTGAAGGAAGTGATGAATAACACAAGTGAAATACCGATCTCCTGTTTGTTCATCATTGATGAATCATGGCACATCTTTCATCTTAAGTTGCGACTGTTCATGATTTGTTCTTCAGTAGTGACTGAGTTACTACTAAGTATTTGTGTCCCCTCAAGTAAAGTGTTACCAATTTGGGCTTTTTTCTGAAACAGACCGAAAAATATTTTTTTTTTACTTCCAGCAATGGAATGCCTTTCTTTTTGTCTGACATTGCCTGCAACAGAAACTCAGACCTCTCAAGCTAGTTAATTAGCAGAAGTGCCGCTGCAAATGTAGACGCGACAGGATAACCAATCAGAAGGCTCAGAATAGTAGCAAACTTTCAGCTGTGCAGGAAAATAGCAAAGGATGCAAAGCAATTAAACTATTATTAAACATATCGGCAAGGTTTTGCATACAATATTAATTAAGATGTACCACAAATTTTAATCATGAAGATTTCCATAAGTAACTGTAATTTAATTACACCTTTTTCTGTAGTAACTGTAACGGATTACAATATATTTTTTTTCTTTTCATAATTAAATTACGTAACACCGTTACATGTAACTCCTTACTCCCCAACACTGACAGCAGGGAGTGCTTGGAGCTGCACATGTGTGTTTTCAGTTTAAGAGTTAACATATCTTTAATTTGCCACAACAAATAATGAACATGCTTTTGGGGGTATTTCATGACACGCCTGCTAATTTGCCAAGCCTGTCTTTAAGTCAGATTTGTAGGTAATTTGGAATAGGTACATACATTTCATGCATCAGCTAATCATCAGCTATTTATATAAAACACTTTTTAACATTTTCAAATACAACATAAAAACAACAAAAAATATCAAAAGATCTAAAGGTTAACACTTACTCTTGTTCCGTCAATGTCTGACTGGAAGAGGCATTTCTGGGGTAACATTATGGTAACATTAATAATGATTAACCGTTGAAGCTGCATAATGTTTTCATGAGCATCATAAAGCAGTGTGTGCATTCATTACTGCGAAACACTTATTTAACTCACATCTTTATGGAACAGGCTTTATGGCAGTCTGTTCTTAAGTACTAGTTGTCCGTAAATCAGAGGTCTGTAACCTGGAGACAGGTTTTCATTTTCATTGGTGTACCTGGAATACTGGGGCCCCCGGCTTACGGCTAGCCGCGTGTGTCTGCTATAAAGGCCGCCACAGGGCCCCCGACTCACGGCTAGCTACGTGGGTCTGCTATAGAGACCGCCAAAGGGCCCCGGCTCCAGCTAGCCGCGTGGGGCTGCTATAGAGGCCGCCACAGGGCTTCTCAGCTTACAGCTAGCCGCATGGGGTTACCCATTCTCAGAGGGGGTTTCTTTACTGCTGAGGCAGCTTCCTCTTCGTTCTCGTGCCATGCATAGATGTAGCAGGAAAACACTCTGTACACCCCCCCACCCCACCATGGGACCCAAAACCCAAAGATGCTGGTGTCTCTTGGTATCTTCTTGATCTTCTGATTTATGAATGAGAAATAGAAAAGCCTGAATCCCCATGCTATGTTGTCAGAGGAGGACTCTCTCTGTCTATAATTAATCTAGCTATTAATCATGTCATGGATGCGCTGGATTGTCAGATGATCAGTAATGCGGCTGTTATTATGGATGCGCTGGATTTTCGGACGATCAGTAATGCAGCTGTTATCATTCGTTCGTCCACGACACAGTAAGACTGATGCAGTGAGCATAAAAAGAAGTCGCTACTTCACTGAGCTTACATATTTTCTGGGAGCAAATTTGAGTGTTATTGTTGAGTTGGATGATTAAACTTCATCCAGAAGACTTTTTTCACCTTCTTCACTCTCATTCTCTTTCACTTGAGCTGCCCTCACAGACCCTGCCGACGATGTCACGCCAGGTCCGGTGATGTTACGGCACGATGCCTCTCTCTCGTTCAGGTGGGAAGCTGTGGTGGGCGGATGACAGTTTGGCCCAGCTGGGCATCGTCACCAAGAGGGACGGCCGCAACATGCTGGTGCTGCGCAACAAGACCAACGGCGTGGTGCACATGAAGGTCTACGACAGGGAGGGCCAGAAAGGTACATCCAGAGGAGCCAGAGGGACGCTTAACCCACTGGGCGACATGGGCGGCCCTCTGGGGCGCCATCTTTCGACGGGGTGCAGATTTTGGAAGCCGGATTCGCTTTGTCTTGGAGAAGTGGCGCTGCGGTGAAGCTCGCCTAGGGAACCACATGGGCTTTGCCCGGCACTGGCTACTAGGCCACTGTAATTCTGCGATCGATTGGGCGTTTTGTCATCAGGCTCATGGTTGGCTCACAGGCGTCAATTCAGATATTTATGTCGAGTGATGCTATACTACTTCTGGGACAATGCCAGAGGTCGGAGCTTAAGCACATATCCCACTAATTTCACAATTTAGAGATTGACGGGCAAGAGAAATTTGTACTCTAGAAACTGTAAATGGACCCAACCACGTTTTAATCCTTAAAATAGCAGATTGAGGTTTGAGTAGGCACACAGAGTCCGTGGTGTGAGTTATTGTCAGAACCATCTGTATTAATGGCAGGTCCATTAACAGTGTTACTGCAGATCGCCTAAGCATTCCATTAGTATAAAAAATGGCAATTAAGGAGTCCTTAAGGTAAATCTTTTCAGTAGGCGCTGGAAATTTCTCGGACCAATTAGATTTTTCATTTGTCTCTTTGACACAAACCGCAGGGGAGTGCGGTCTTATAACTTTTCCCTAAAAGGGCAGGTGATATGGGGCACAAAAAAAAAAGCTTTACCCCCCCCCCCCCTCCCCCAGCCAGACTCATCTGCAAGTAGTGTTGTGCATCCTGGGAAACTGGACTAATTACTAATTAAAACACGCTACGGTTTTGGATAATAGGTATGTTTGGGATATCATCGGTCAGCCTCCGGGCATGTACCATGATAGCGTCCTGGCATGTCATATCGCCACGTTTTGGCTGTGATGTCATAACGAGACTCGTGACAAGTGTCCACTCTTTTCTATTTAAGTGATGAATTATGTTCAGGCAATATCGCAAGGAATTCATAATATAAGTTTTCTGTGTTTTTAATGAAGCTTTTTTTCATTAATTCTCATTAAATCTGTACTTAATTAGGAGACACGTGTTGTTAGAATTTTAGAGTTTTATCTGTCTTCCATAATATATTGTTTAGGCATAATTAAAAGGAAATTAAAATAAAATCAAATCTATTGCCAAAGAGTAGATTATTTACTAGAACACAAATTAATAATAAGCCCTATTGGTGGAAAAAATAATACTGACTGGACGCAGGCTCAATCAATATATAATTTTTTCAAAATACATGTGTTATGCAAATGTTGAGCCGTGAGAGTTTATAGGTGTTTGATTACTTTTGCCTGGCTGAACCTGGTATGTGAATGACAGGCGGAGTGGTGCTTGTGGTGCTGCTCACATGTGTTGGTGCTGATCTGCCTTCGAGCAGGGAGGAACCCCTGCCAGGTCGGCAACGGCGGCTGTTCCCAGCTCTGCTTCCCCACCTCAGAGACAAGCCGCGCCTGTTCCTGCACGGTGGGCTACAGCCTGCGCGGTGACCGCCACTCCTGCGAAGGTGAGCTACTTCCAAATGACGGCAGCTCTCTGGGGCAGCCATCTGCGCAGTCATCCTGCCACTCGCGATTATCGTTGCCTTGCTTACTCTCGTTATTTTGATTTACTAAATTGTTTTCACTGCACTGGCATGCTATGCTAAATTCCTTGTGCACGTGTACTGTATGTATTTGGTGATAATGAAACTGATTCTAAAAGAGGAACTTTGGCTCAGTTGTGAAGATGCACAAAATGGACATCAATTTAAATTCCTATTTGATTTGTTCTTTTCAATTTTCATTTTTTGTTCTTTTACTCTATGTGTGAGACAGGTATCGGGTCATTCCTCATGTATTCCATCCACGAGGGGATCCGTGGAATCTCGCTGGACCCCAGTGACAGCGGTGAGGCCCTGATGCCGGTCACCGGCACACTCTTCGCTGTCGGCCTGGACTTTCACGCAGGTGACTGCCCGAGTTCTCCCTTCACATATGCTAGGCGTCTTGTTTAGAGCAAGGCCTGAGCCTAATTTGCAGATTGGACATTGCAAGAACTGTGATGAGACGACATGCCTCCCTCTCACCAGTGATCCATAGATACACTCACAATTAATTTTATTATTGGCACCATTACACATGTACTGTACTGTATGTGTACTGTATTTCTCATCTTATACTTCTTTGTATATTGTGTATTTCCATTCGGTTTATTTCTGTGTTTGTCCCTATGTATGTCTATATTGTCTAGGCATATATTATATGTGGTAATGCAGGCTGCAGTGCTGTTAAATGACACTTCACTGCTCGGTGGCTAGTGATAATGAGGAAGCTTATCTTATCCTATCTTATCTGTGTCGAATCCTAAAGGACCGAAAGCTGTGCTGTTAGCCATGTGCTAAATGACCTGTCTGCCGCCTCTTTTTTGTGGACAGTGAGTGCTCAGCCTGTGACTTTAACGGCACTAAGCCAAAGTTCAGTAAGCGGTGCGTTGAAAGCACACACAATGTGATCATTTTTATCAATCGTATTTAAGTTTTTATTGTAATACAACCAAAAGAGAAACAGAATACAGGTCGTATTTCTGAGTTTGATTATTTTGGTACCAGCAAAGTGTCCATTTGGCTTTGTGTTACTTGAAGACTTGGGAGTAGGGTCAGTGTGAGAAGTTCGTATTGAGGTCAGTTCCTTGCCAGATGAGTGCTCTGGGCCTGGCAGAGCCAAACGCGCGGCACAAGGTATTTTATTGATATCGTAAAGTGAGGCGTGGGGGGGGGGTTGGGGGCTGCGCGTAGGCAGAGGGCCGCATGAGCGTTTCAGGGTTCCGCGGCTCCGTCCCGCCGCAGCTCCATTTATGGCTGTGGGTTCACCTTGTGGAGATCCCGCACGTGTGCAAAACGATGCCTGCAGATGGAGCTGCATGCACATCTGCTCACGCCAGATTCATCTATGCTTTATTTTTACTCGTCAGCATTCCTGTTTATCAAAAGAATAAGCATCTCATAAGCAAAATAACCTTTACATTATTTCTGTGTTGCTGGGTTTCAACAGATATGTGGAGCCCTTCTTGTTTTGGTGTGGCATCCCTACATTGTGCAGGAGTGTCCTTTATTTAGCAGTGACCCGGCTTGGCCTGTAGCCATCGATCCCAGGTGTCCGTGGGAAACCACGCGCCTGCACTTTTGTGGCCTCGCTGTTGTTGGGTGAGCCACAAAAGTCGGCAGCCCCCGAAAGGAGCTCTGAATGCCTCGTGAATATGCACATGGCAGGGCCCAGAGCGACACCCGTCAGGGTCCCTGGTGAGCTTCACCTGAGCTTTCAAAGGAAAAACAGAGGGGTCACAGCACATGGAGATTGCTTACAGACTGCTTACAGACTGCTTACATCCACTGGCAGGCTTAAAGCAGGGAAGCCAGTAATTAATCAAATGGAGGTAACGGCAGCAGCTATGTGGATTAATCCACAAATGTTAGAAGTAGACTTTTTAAATGAAATCTTCTTAGAAGGTTCATGGGTGTGAACCTTGTTCCTGTAGCAGTTCTTATAACCTTGTTCCTGTAGAAGTGCTTATAACCTTGTTCCTGTAGCAGTGCTTATAACCTTGTTCCTTTAGCAGTGCTTATAACCTTGTTCCTGTAGCAGTGCTTATAACCTTGTTCCTGTAGCAGTGCTTATAACCTTGTTCCTGTAGCAGTGCTTATAACCTTGTTCCTATAGCAGTGCTTATATCGATACTATGCATGTGTGTATTCAGTGTGGGAGCCTCTTAATTGTTTCTCCATTAATTAGTCTAAGTTGCGCTGTGAGTCTATAAGATTTTTTCCATAAATGAGCTGTGAAATAGAGAGTCTAGCCACAGCCAAGGCGCAGGGTTGTCTCGCACTCAGCAAGCAGGATGGTCAAGATACAGGCCAGGAGTGCTATGAAAAAGATAATGGCAGAGAAATGATCTGAGGCATAGGAGCAGGCCGTCCTCTTCCATGGCTGGTCACGGGCGCTGGCTCCGATGTTCCTTCAAATGGCGACAGAAATTGACTTCCCGCTAAGCGGGCATCACGCTGCTGAAATACATGCGAAGAGCATTCCATCACAGTGCTGAACGAGTGTGAATCTGGCAGCCTCCTGGCTGGATCCAGCTATGTGTAAGAAGCGATAAACTGTGTGAAGACAGAAGCATCTGATAAGCGGCCGAGCCGGGACCCTGTAAGGCTTCCACACAGAGGCCGGGACCCTGTAACGCTTCCACACAGAGGCCGGGACCCTGTAAGGCTTCCACACAGAGGCCGGGACCCTGTAAGGCTTCCACACAGAGGCCGGGACCCTGTAACGCTTCCACACAGAGGCCGGGACCCTGTAAGGCTTCCACACACAGGCCGGGACCCTGTAAGGCTTCCACACAGAGGCCGGGACCCTGTAACGCTTCCACACACAGGCCGGGTCGGCGTATAATGGGTGGGTAAAGCTACCACTCCCCACGTGGTATTGACAGTGGCGACCCTAGTTGAGGCACTGTGGCAGATGTTGGGTCATGTCACCAGTGCCGGCCGTATCAGGCTTGCCTTTTGCCTGTGACGTGTTTTTTGTGTGTCATCTATACCAAACTCTGAAACCCTTCAAACCCATAGTGTCATTAGGTTACCATTTCTTCCCTGCCGAATGATTTTGATAACTGTGATAAGTAATAAAAGAGGTCATAAAACTCATTTGGATCTCATTATTTACCATTCCTTTGACAATATTCTGCTAGGGCTTCAGGACTGCATGAAATGCATTGCTGACTCCTGATTAAATCTTTACTACCCTTTTTATTGATTGTCAAGAATTCATTTCTTGGAAGCAAAGTGTGGGACCCTTTATTAAATTCCCCATGCAGAAAACGACACCATCTACTGGACGGACATGGGCTTAAACCGCATCTCCCGAGCTAAGAGAGATCAGACCTGGAAAGAAGACATCATCACTAACGGCATCGGCCGGGTGGAAGGCATCGCAGTCGACTGGATTGCCGGTCAGTGCACTGTGTGCTCCAGCCCCATGCCACTGGCCAGCTTCTGCCTTTACATTACATCTAGTACTCTGCTCATGGGGCTTACTGCTCGGTTTGTTTCTCAAGGGAACATTTACTGGACGGACCATGGCTTCAACCTCATTGAGATCGCCCGCCTCAACGGGTGGTATCGCTCTGTGGTTATCTCCCAGGGGCTCGACCAGCCAAGAGCCATCGCCGTGCACCCAGTCCGAGGGTACGTGCCTGAAAGCTGCCCTGTCTCGGCTCCTTCGGCATGTCACACGTGTCAACGTAGAGAGCCCAAAAGCTCTTCCATCCTCAATGCCTCCAAAGTACGGTGAAGAAGGGACGTTGTCCTGGATAATCGGCCGGTGCATGCGAATGGCTTCCTGAAGTGGTGCTGCTTTCACGGGCCAAACATCTGAGCGAATGGATTGGACCCTGCGTACGTCATGTGATGGCCGTAAAAGCAGCTGAGTGAATAGGAAGCTCAGGGAGGCGACCATGTGCGTTTACAGCTGCGGGGAGTCACCCCACCTATTACTTACTCATCACTGTCCTTCTTCCAGCTGTTCTCCACCATGTGTTCCTGCGATGCTCCGCATTTGATGTGTCTCCTCTGATACAGCTGCTCCAGGCTCGGGGGATGTTTTTGTTCGCCAGTTGTGCCTGTGTCAATCGACCACTTTATCCCCGTGTTTGTTTTTGCTTCTGATAAAGGGAGCTCGCTTAAGCTAATCACACACGTATTAAGGATGGCGGCCATGTGGTCTGCGAGGTAGGGAGGGAGGGCTGGTGGGAAGCCCTAAAGCACTCCCAGGCTTGTGTATCGGGGCACGTTCCTGTAGCCATCTCCATTCTCTCTGAATTACAGGTACATGTTCTGGACTGAGTGGGGCCAAACACCAGGGATCAGCAGAGCACGCCTGGATGGCTCTCAGCAGGTGGCGCTGGTCAGCTCCAACATTGCCTGGCCTAATGGCATCTCCATTGACTATGAGGTGCAGACTGCCCGCCTGCCCAGCATTTGTTTCTTTTTTCAATTAATAAGCAATTGCGATATGAAGGGCGGCGTGGGGCTCGGCGGATTAGGATCCCGTGCTTTTCATCAGAAAATCTCTGGTCCATACTGATGTCACCATTGGGCCCCTGAGCAATGCCCTTAACCTCTCGTTTCCCCAGGGATCATGCTTTCTCAAATAGGCACGTTGCTTTAGAAAACAGCACGTGCTAAATAAATTAAACAATAAAAAATGAGAGCCGAGAGTTTATTTTCCGATCGAATCACAGGAAAACAAGCTGTACTGGTGCGATGCTCGCACCGACAAGATAGAGAGGGTCGACCTGGAGAGCGGGGAAGGCCGTGAGATCGTGCTGTCTGCCAGCGGCGTGGACATGTTCTCCGTGGCCGTCTTCGGCCCTTACATCTACTGGTCTGACAGGTAATTTATTGTGTATCCCCCACAAATGCTACAGTTTCCCAAACATCCCATGAAGCCAGCTGCTCTTTCCTTGTAGGACCATCCATTTCTGTTGGTTGTGTTGCCTCATGTTGGGGGTGGGGGTTTTATTTAGAACTCACCTGCCTCAGTGTCACGGCCGGGCTCAGCGCCCCGCCTTCTGTCGCCTTCTGGCAAGCTGTCTGCCGCTTTAAATGCCATGCTGCATTTTAATTGGTCGAAGGCTGTCGATTCCCTGGTGTTAAACTTCCTGCTTCCTCCCGCTCGGCGGCCTCCTTCCCGCCAGGGCCCATGCCAATGGCTCCATCCGGAGGGGCTTCAAGAACGACGCGGCCGAGGCCCAGACCATGAGGAGCGGCCTGGGTGTCAACCTGAAGGATGTGAAGGTCTTCAGCCGAGGCCGGGAGAAAGGTTGAGGTTTCACTTCCTGTTGATACTAAAGGCTGGTGCTACCCTGGTTTCTGGGCGTGGCGGGCGAGCTGGCGTCTTGGATCAAACCGTGTGTGTGTCTCACTGGTTATTCCCTGTCCCCTACTCTTTATCTAGGCTCATGCATTCCGGCAGTCAAGTTTTGTTCATTTCACGCGCCAGTGTTTTGTCAGATTATCCAATTTTTTGGGATACTTCTAAATATGCTTAAAAGTGCTGTGTATATATATATATATATATATTTATATATAAAAATGTATACAAAGTGTCACTTCTATATATTTGGCTATAAGGTGTCTTGAATGGTAAGGGAAGGCAAACCCCTGACTTACAGTATGACTTGTTTAAGGGCTTGTGTAATGGATAACCTGTGTTAGTGAAGACCTGCTTTTATGTGCCATGTCTCTGGGTGAGAGAGGCCCATGAGAAGTGGGCATGGCCAATGCCCGTCGGCATATGAAGCTTTTCTGTCCCGCAGGCACTAACCCCTGTGCCCGGAATAACGGCGACTGCCAGCAGCTGTGTTTCCACCTGGGGGGCGGGCACAGGGCCTGCTCCTGTGCCCACGGATACCTTGACAAGGACGGCACGTCCTGCCTGAGGTACGACGGCTACCTGCTCTACTCGGAGCGCACCATCCTGAAGAGCATCCACCTGTCGGATGAGGGCAACCTCAACTCGCCCATCAGGCCGTACGAGAACCCGGCCTACTTCAAGAACGTCATCGCGCTGGCTGTTGACCAGCGGCTGGCCACCGCTGGGACCAACCGCATCTTCTTCAGTGACGTCCATTATGGGAACATCCAGGCCATCAACGACGACTGGACCGGGAGGAGGATCCTCGTGGAAAGCAAGTGGCTCTTACTTTTTTCCATCGTTCCTTTTCTTCTCCTCTCTCTAGTCTTGAGTTCCATAGGTCAACAAAGAATAGAGCAGTTTTAGTTTCTAGTCGTGGGGTTTGAAACACTTTTGACCTCCTTGCTTTGTGTGCTGAGCAGTGAATTGCTGTTGACTCACTGCTTGATTCTCAGTCCCATCTAGTACCGAAATGTAAAATTTTATTACCTTTTCTATGCCGGCAGTGCTGGCAGGTCTAATTCCCCCAACTGCAAAATTTCCTTTCCCTTCTTTGATCAGGGAAAATAGTGTTTATTCCCTTACCTTTCCGAAAGCCGTTTCCGGACGAAAACAATCTGAAAGCATCTGCTTTAATAGATAGTGTGCTTTTGAAGACTGTCAGACTCGATTAATTTCTGTTTTTCTCACTGCATATAAAGAGTTCTGTTTCCTTAACACATCCAGAAAGGCCAGTGGGATGCTCCTCCCCCCCACCCCCCATATTCCATATAATATATCTGTGTGCATGTCAGAGACAGAGAGATAGCGTGTCTGCCCAGACGAGTGAGTAACTAGGTATTTCAAGCAATTAATAACATCGAGCTTGTTCAGTGGGGACATTTAGATATAAATGAATTATCTTGTTTAATTGTTTCATTAAAATAGCAGTATACTTTGTCTCTGCTGTCCTTGACTATGGCACAGAGCGGTTTTCGAGGGTGTGATTTGGTCCTGGGATGACTGCCTGTTGTGTAAAGCAGCACAGTAACCTTCCTTTAGGTGAGCATTCAACACACAATATTCTAAACATTATAAAAATATCTCCTTAGACGCTGCCAGCACATGTGGTATTTATCATGCTTACGTGGCTGTAAATCAGGTTAAGCACGCAACTCGTCCTCGTTTGACACAGCGTCCCTCACCCCATGCCTTGCTGTGGAGAAGGTTAATTTACTCCTGCTTGTTGGGCTTCCAGGCAGGGATGGTGCTGCTCCATCTCTATTCCACCATCGCGGCTGTTGTCTGCTCTCTGTGTTCCTGAGGTCAGTAGTGCATCCTAGATGTAGCAGAGCCTCAGCCCGCTCTCTGTGCCCCGCGACACACGGCCGGCTCAAACTCGCGGCTCAGCGGCAGGCGCCCTGGCACCTTGCCCCCAGTCAGCCTTCAGCTGATGCGCTTCCGCGCTCCAGATAATCAAGCCTTGTGCGTCTACCACTGCTAATTGACAATTTGAAAGTGCTTGGGGGGGGGGCAAACGCATCGATTGTTCTGGAACGGCGGTCCTGCGTGCCAATCGAGCCATGCACTCAGCTGGGGAGGGCCCTGACCGTTACCACCGTCACCTGTCACACCAGTCCCCGTGCCCGGTGTCAGGCAGGACCTCGGGTGGCACTCCGCGCTGTTAGCCGTTACCGATGAGCGGTTCAGTCTCTTTCATGCCTTTCTCAGCTCTCTGCGAAATGGAAAGAGAAATAATAATAAACAGAGCAAAGGGAGAATGGACAAGGCCTTGATGCTCTGTGCTTCTGTATATACACTACATATATTAAGAGCTTTGTAATGATCCCTGCTATTTATTCTGACTTAATAGGCCTAATTTAACTGTCAAAAACTGTGATTAACGTATTGTATATCTTGTATTGCTTAATGGTTTGTGGGTTAAATTACCCACTTTCCAGCAGCCTCAGACCAGGGCCAGAGGAGAGACTCGATGAAGATGAAAAATGCCCCATTTTTTTATACCTTCAGTCTTTTGTGGGTAGTTTTTGTTTCATGTAATATGTCCATATTTTTCATCTGTTTTTTACAGTATTTTGCACAGACTGTGTAATTTGTCATAATTTTTATTGGTTGACATTGGCACAGCTTACCAAAGTGGTTGAAGCTTCAAAAATACTGGTTGAGTGTTCAGAGTCAGTTTGGGTGTGGGTGCCAGAATATGGAATTACATTTGCATCTGTCTCTGTGACAATTACATCTGTGTCTGTGAAAGCCTGGTTTCCTGATACACGCATGTGTGATGTGTTAATGTGGCCATATAAACGGTATGATTGTTATAGGCTGAAGGAGCATTATAGGAGTCTTATACACCGTATAACTGCTCCAACAGTTATATACTGTTGGAGCATCACGTACTGTA
>JAODKM010000034.1:3050226-3070969 GCA_026780845.1 Petrocephalus sullivani
CAAGAGAGTCTGAAAAGATATGAAAGGCAAAACAAGATGTCCCCCTGCCCTGTGCCCTGCAATGGACTGGCGTCCTGGCCAAGGTGTCCCCCTCCCCTGTGCCCTGTGGTGGACTGGCGTCCTGTCTAAGGTGTCCCCCTGCCCTGTGCCCTGCAATGGACTGGCGTCCTGTCCAAGATGTCCCCCTCCCCTGTGCCCTGTGGTGGACTGGCATCCTGTCCAAGGTGTCCCCCTGCCCTGTGCCCTGCAATGAACTGGCATCCAGCCCAGGGTGTCCCTACTCTGTGCCCTCTGATGGACTGGCATCCCATCCAATGAGTGCCTGCCTTGTGTCCTGTGATGAACTAGCATCCCATCCACGGTTTCCCCCTGCCCTGTGTCCTGTGATGGACTGGCATCCTGCCCAAGGTGTCCCCATTCCCTGTGCCCTGCGGTGGACTGGCATCCTTTCCAAGGTGTCCCCCTGCCCTGTGCCTTGCAATGTACTACCATCCTGTCCAAGGTATCCCCCTGCCCTGTAACCTGCAATTAACTGGCATCCTGTCCAAGGTGTCCCTGCTCTGTGCCCTGTGGTGGACTGGCATCCAGCCCAGGGTGTCCCTGCTCTGTGCCCTGTGATAAACTAGCATCCTCTCCAGGATATCTCCCACCCTATGCCCTCTGATGGACTGGCATCCTGTCCAAGGTGTATCTACCTTGTGCCGTGTGATGAACTAGCATCCCATTTATGGTTTTCCCCTGCCCTGTGCCCTCTGAGGGACTGGCATTCTGTCCAAGATGTCCCCCTTTCCTGTGCCCTTTGGTGGACTGGCATCCTTTTCAAGGTGTCCCCCTACCCTGTGCCCTGTGGTGGACTGGCATCCTTTCCAAGGTGTCCCCTTGCCCTGTGCCCTGCAATGGACTGGCATCCTGTCCAAGGTGCCCCCCCTGCCCTTTGCCCAACAATGGACTGGCATACAGCTCTGTGCCCTGTGATAAACTAGCATCCTGTCCAGAATGTCCCCCGCCCTGTGCCTTGTGATGGACTGGCATCCCGTCCAAGGTGTGCCTGCCTTGTGCCCTGTGATGAAGTAGCATCCCATCCATGGTTTCCCCCTGCCCTATGATGGACTGGCATCTCATCCTGGGTGTCCCCTGCCCTGTTTCCTATGATGGACTGACATCACCTGCAGGGTGTCCCCCCCTCTGGGCCATGACGCCTCGAGACTGATCCCACCGTGGGGCATACCTGTTACTGGGGGGCAGGCCGGGATTCTGGGACTCGCTTCTGACATGCTGCCAGGAGCTGAGCTCGCGTGACGTTCCGCCTGGCATCCTTTTAAACACAGCACTCTACGATGTGACATTCTGCACCGGAGTGCATAAACACAGTGTTTTTAGAAGCGATGTATAATCTTACAGCAAACAGCAGGAATCAAAGAGCAGGGGAACGGGGCACAGAAAGGCAGCGGGGAGAAGGCGGGCACAGAAAGGCAGCGGGGAGAAGGCGGGCACAGAAAGGCAGCGGGGAGAAGGCGGGCACAGAGAAATGCAGTGAGGACTCCCTGTCTTTAGATTGTAACCCCCTCATCCCAAAGACAGCCTTGTTTACAGTGCTTCATAAACACCGAAAAATAGCTTTTCCTTGATTTACTCTTGCAAATACAACAAACTATTTCTTATTAGTCAGAAATATAAAAGGTACATCACAAGTCTTTGTGGATCAAACTCATTGTTTTTCATGAGTCCCTCGCTCCACCTTATATATTTCGATAAGTAGCACAGAAGATCATGGCTAAGTTGCTGGTTGGCAGAATATGCTGCTTCAGCACCTACTAAACAGAGATCACATTTACTGTTTAGTGTAGTGACTGTTTATGACTAGCATCCACGCAAATGCATGGCCTGAGTGGCGTTAAGCAGCACCGCTGGGAATAAGGTGTTTGGGTCTATAACTTAGCTGATGAATACTGTTTAGGGGCCATCAGAACTGGACTGCCACATAAGGGTGAATGGGGGCAACTTTTCTGAAATGCGACCGCAGCTTCTTGTAGCTGATTATATGAAAGCAGGACAGGGCAGTATTCCTTGTCAGCTGCGGCCACCAGCCGGTTTGTTCTCTCTTTGTAAAACACAAAAGCGTATTGCTGTCTTAGTTTGCGCTGTTTGGTTGCCGACCTGGCCTTGAAAAGAAAACCACAATTCATGGAAGCAAGAATTTAAAGGGCCTGCACCGTGATAATTGAATAAAGGCTGGCTGCTCTCTGAGACATGGTCTTAAATAACTGAGTGCATTACTAGACTGAATTCAAATCGAAGAAGCTTCTTCAAGGCTAGCCCAGCAAGCAGTGCGCGCATCATGTCAAGTAAAATCAGCCGGAATGTGTGTTTTGATGCATTTTGCTTAATATGTTTTTAAGACGTGAAATCTGATAAATGTAACTTTTCCTCCCTCAAGATGAAGAAAAACAATTATTCTCGGTTACCTCTTTATCTGTGGCTTATAAATTGTAACCTAACACATTCAGTGGGTCTCTTTCATGAAACGTGAGAAGAGCGAATTTGTTCGTAAAGCGTCCGTAGATGAAAAATCTGATATTTATCAATGTTTTAGTAGGGACCATCTGTTCGTAAAAACAAACAGATGTTACACATGCTGAACACCAAGTGTAGTGTCTGTGCAAATATAAAACGTGATTTTGCACAAAACTATCGAAAATTGGGGAAAAAATGGATGATCCTGCAAAACCTACCAGATCTTGCAAAAGTGTTTTTTCCAAACACAAATTTTTATTCCTATCCATGTTCCTCCCGGGGCTTCATAGTTAAAAGTATCCCGATCTACACTAGTTTTGTTTTCCTTTTGACATTTTGGCAGATCTTGGGCATAGCGTGCACATGGCTGAGAATTAAGGAAAAGTGAGACGAAAGTGATTAATTGTCACCATTGACACCCCACAATAACAAAGTGCGTCCTCTGCAGTTAACCTATATGAGATATTGTGACATAGCAGTGGGCAGCTAATTCAGTGCACAGGATGCTTGTGGGCGGTACCAGGCTCTGGGTACCTCTGTGGTACCTTGCTGGTGGTGGAATCAAACCAGCACCCTTTAAATTACAGCTGTGCTTCCCTGACATTACGCCACCACTCTGTCCCAAATGATAGGATAGGTATTTATAAACCTAAGCAGGGTATTAAGAAAAAGATTGAGGGTTCACTCATAATCTGTAAATGTGGCGTAAGATTTCAGTAGAATCACCTTTTGCGTGCAGATGTGTCAGTTTATGAATGTTCCATGAATGAGACCCATTGTGTTTCGGTAATATTGCCTTGGTATATAAGCTCGGCAGATGCTTCATCCCTGGGAACCCAAACGCACCCCCCCCCAAAAAAAATAACAATTAAAATTTAAAACAATTTCAGTATCTGCACTGGTGACAGACAATGACATGATTGTCCATGAACAGTGACACTTGACACATGGTTTGTGATATATGGAACATAACAAACTGATCTGTTGCATTCCCTCAAGTTTTCTTTACAGATCTGCATATTTACAATGAATGTCTTTAATTGTGCTTTGCTTATATTTTTATGACTAAGCTGGTTAATGTTGCCAGAAGATTACATTTAAAATGAATGGTATCTCCTGTGTAATAGCTCTGTTCATTTTCAGTCGTGTTTGGGCTGTAAGGAAATGCCAGCACCTCAGACTTTACTTATTTCATTTTTATTGTGTAAGTGTGTCTGGATTGAATGATGCTTCAGATTCCTTCCACAGTCGTCATTTTAACTGATTTTTTACTCCATTCAAATCATAGGTCATTGTGAAGTCAGGGCCGGGAACATTTTTCGGCCTGGCTATTTATGGCGACTTCATCTTTTGGTCAGATTGGGTGCGAAGATCCGTGCTCCGCTCCAATAAGTATACAGGTGATGAAATGAAAGTGCTTCGAGCCGACATTCCGCACCAGCCAATGGGAATAGTCGCCGTTGCCCCGGATACCAACAACTGTGAGTACTCGTGAACCCAGCCTCATAAATTCATCTCTGCGCTGCCTCTTAGCTTATCTGTAAGTGTTTGTGTGTGTGTGTGTGTGTGTGCGCACCACTGTTTACTAACGTTGTGTTCTCTAAATGCAAATGGTAATTGTTTTCATTTCCTTTCATATTACATTAACGATTTGGCCTTCTTGATAAATCGACAACACGGGTAAATCCCTCTGGTGCATTATTCATTAGTCAGACTAGTTATAACACTGTGTCTACTTGGTTTAGTTATTTGCACGTTCCAGGAGCAGTAACGATGCTAAACGGATAACTCTGGAGTGGCCCATTCATTTGGCCTGAATGAATGTTTGCTTTTATAATTAAGAAAAAAACTATGATTAGAGAAGAAGCTAGAGAAGTAGGACAGCGGACCCAACACGTTTAAACACTCTGTGCCCGTTCCTTGTTGGTATGTGTGTCCTCTTTGGGTTTGTTCCACATAATTCAAGGAGATCAGCTCATGTGCTATGCGCCTCTGGGGCTGTTACTACACACCGGATCATTCTTGAGCAAATTTGTCCATGTCGGGTTAAAGTGGGTGCTTCTGGAGCCATGTGACATAAGAGGTGGCCTGCCATTATTGTCACATGTCTCATCTCTTGGCTTATGTGCTTGATTCTGAAAGGTCCTCAAACTCCTCAGCGACACAGGACTCGCTCTCCCTGTCACTTTGGGAAATGGGGGGCGGAGCTAACACAGCTTGAACCACTGTGGCTTTTAGGGCTAGTGGAGTGGCAGTGATGGCCTGTCAGGGCATCATGTGACGCTCATCCACCAATCACCTCTCGTCGCTGATGACGGGCAGGTAGATAGACAAGTGGGCAGGTGGAACAGGCAGCGTGAAATGCATCTATAACAGATTTGTCCTCTAGGCCTACTTGAAATCATTTTAATTTGGACATCTTCGCTTTTGTCTTGTATTGCTTTTGATGGCGTAGATGGGGTGCACACCAAGAACAAGCTATGTATAAATACAAATGGACTGTAATCGTTAGCGTGGTGTTTTGTTTTTACTTAAAGTTTCACATTAAAATCAGTGCTATGTTTGAAGAGAAGAGCATTTCTCTTCATCATGGCCTTACATGGCAGCTTGAGTCTTATTTTTATCATCGGGAATAGCTCATTAACAACATCTCCAGCTGGAAGTCCATAGCTGCACTAAAAAAGAACGCAGTTAGGCAACAGCGGATTAAAAAGATGTTAAACTTTATCTCAAGCTGTGCTTTCAGTGTCCGGGAGGCCGCAGCCACATTGGCAAACGTGCAAAGCAGAACAGAGACAGCGATCCCGGTTCGTTCCCAGCACTGAACCACGTTCATTAAAGTGAAGTGTGATGCAGGCGTCTTGTTTTTGCGAATTATTGGTAATGTTAAGCAAAGGCATAGAGCCACTTTGGATGCGCTGAACCTTAAGCAGTTAAATAGGAAAGAGAGCGAGGTGATATAATGGGCTTTCCCACGGTCATGATAGGGTTGCTCCACAGTTAATGCTCAGGGCGGAGTAGGCCAAGAGCCTGAACTTTGTTGTTCATATAAATTTTGATGGCAAAAATCCACGTTTGAAATGTTGAAGATTTGTGTAGGCTATGGGTAGTCATCTAACCTGAGTTTTCTCATTTTTCTTTTGCCTAATGACCCTTGTCGCTTGATGTAGAGTAAGACTGTAAGCGATTCGCCAGTAGGAGCAGATTTCCATTGTTCATTGGTAGCTGAAACTATCCAGCAAGAAACCAATGAAATAGTGTGTGATTCTCAAACAAAAAAACTGAAAAAACTAGTGACTGCAATTGGATTTAGCAAAATCTTGCAATATTTGCAGACTCTGCAAATTTTATCGCCAAGATTTCAGAATACTGAATTAGACTTGCTTTTGAAAATACCATCAGACTAGTGTTTACCATGGTATAATGACAGGACAGTATAAAAATTAGGTGCCCTCTAAACCTAGTTGGTGATGATACTGTTTATTTAAACTTTAAGCTATTTTATGCATATAAGCCAATGTTAGCGGTCCAACACCAGTAGCTTCATTTTTTAATTTCACGATACAATTTAGAAGATGTTTTATTGCTGCCGCCGGCATCTGTCTTGTGGGTAGCTAAATAAATAAAAATGTTGTCATTTATTACTGTTTCTCTGTGACTTTTCTCACTTATGACCATAGAAGGCTAATATTATGGCTTTCGGGCAGTCAGGTGCACACAAGGCGCATAGGCTACTGTGTGAGTTAGGCCTGTAGCAATTGTATAATTAATTCTCAAATTTCTTCTAATGAAAAATATAATACAAAAATGTATATTTTTTTAAAAGGAATTCCCTAGCATGGAGCAGGACGCTGGGGTCTCGTTGATGGCTCAGTGTGTCCCAGCACCATGCCCAATCCGGGGTTTCTGTTTTATTCTCATGCCGCACTCGCCCTTGAAATGTAGGGAAACACTGATTTTTGCATTAGGAGCCTGACTAGGCCATGAGGTCTGTGTGTGTGTGTGTATGTGTGTGTTTGCATGTGTGTGTATGCATGGACTGTGTGCGTGTTTGCATGTCTGTTGCCTAGATGCGTGGCCAGACATGTGCCTCTGTGTGTGTGACTGTGGACGTGTGTCAGAGTGTGTTTATACGGACGGTGCAGAGCTCATTTTTCAAAGCCCTGACTTGGAGTCTGCCCCTTAGAGAAATTACTGCTTTGTCAGTTCCTTCCGGCAAAAACGTGTAATTCCGGGCTTGTGCAGAAACATCACAGTGGGTGGTGCGCCCGTGTCCTTCACATGGCTTAAAACTCTGTGGTGTTGCTGGAACTTTCCGCGATTGAGAAAGTAATCTGTGGGAAGAAAAACAAATTGTTTTTTTTCTGTGGGTCTGTGCTTTTTTTGTCATGAAGAATGTTGATTTTGTGTCGCATTTCGCCATTTTGCAGGTGAAATGTCCCCGTGTAGAGCGGCAAGCGGGGGATGTGATGACCTTTGCCTTTTGACGGCAGACGGCTTGGTAAATTGCAGCTGCAGGGGAGAGCGTGTTTTACTGGAAGACAACCGATGCGTGTGTAAGTCAGCCGGCACCAAGATGGCGGCCTGGGCACTGCACAGAGTGCACAGTCATTCCAGCCGCGCGCCGATATCCTGTGAGGTGATTCAGAACTGCACAGGTGTCACTTGTTGATGTTCTGTCCTGATTTCACAAGCCCCCGCCCCATCTGCAATGTGTGACATCGCGTTTGGAGGGTGCAGCAAGGCACTGGGCGAAAATTTCCATCACTGTGCCAGGTTTAACCGCACCTTGCACTCTTCTCCTAGCACGGGTGGAGGGGGACTTTGAGGGGAGCAGATTGATTTGCTGCCAGAGATGCGGTGGGGAATAGAGTAAACTTCAGGTCGGAGGGGTGCGGAATGCACACGGCAGAACTGGCCAAGGGAGAGTCATGAAATGAACGGAGCAGTGTGGGTGGGGGAGGGCGGCGGTAATGCTGCCTGATCTGCTTCTCCGTCTCGCAGCTGAGAACTCATCCTGCAACATCCACACCGAGTTTGAGTGCGGCAACGGCGAGTGTGTCGACTACCAATTAACGTGCGATGGAGTGGCTCACTGCAAAGACAAGTCGGATGAGAAGATGCAGTACTGTGGTGAGGGCGCTGTCCGCACGAGGTCCCGCCGGCTGGTGGCCCACGCCGGCTCTCTATAACATAATGCCTTCGCTCTGTCGTGGTTCTGTGTGTGTACCACTGTCATACATTCCGTTGGCAGATAACAGGAGCTGCCGGAAAGGCTTCCGGTCCTGCTATAACCAGCGATGCATCGCCAACAGCCGCTTCTGTGACGCCACGGACGACTGCGGCGATAATTCCGACGAGGCTTACTGCGGCAGTAAGTTACCGGGTGTGGGTGCCGGAGGCTGTTGGTGCTCTTTTCTAGGCCGGGTCTGGGGTCCAGCCATTTACTTTTGAAAGCCACTGGCCCAGAAATAATGAGCCAGTCAGTTTGGCCAGCAGATGGCATGATGGCTAAGGAACCACGCTTGTTTCAGATCTCAGCAGGCAAAGGACCGGTGAAGCCCTCTGTGCTGTAAGTTGGGTGACTAGCACTGTGGCTTAAGCCTTAGGGCACTGCGGGGTTCAGGAACGAGAATGAACATGTCAGTCGTACTATAACCATTTCTTTGTGGGTGCCCAAGTATGGCAACCTTTTCGTCTACATATGGAAGAATAAATCACATGATGACAGGCTCACATTAATCTCCCTTGCCGGGGGGCCTATGGCATGTTAACAAATGGACGTGTTTCGGTTGTTTGGCGTCTGGTAAGACCCCTGCTTACGCTGCATGCGCGCCTCTCAGTCTGTGCTGTCGCATCGAAGGGGGAACAGCCCTGGTCAGTACTGCTGACTGCTGCCAGCTGACTATGACCCCAGACTGTTTAACAGCATGTAATATTACTGAACCATGAACTCAGATTCAGTGCTCATGGATATATAGTGTATTACACCAAATCATAATAAGGAATACCTCATTACTATTACATTATTATTATACCCATGTGTATGAATTTTATGCTTGAGGAATACATTTTATATACATTTTTATATTTATATTTTAATGATCTTATAAAAAAAAACATATGCATTTATTATGCATTGTCATTAATTTAGTCTTTTATGATTATTAAAGGGTGACACAAAATTCCAACCTCAGAGTGAGCTTGTGCCGCAACTATTAGAAATATGATTCTCTGATCATGAATGTAAAAAAGAAAAAAAAATCTTCATGTAATATCTGGGTTAGGATTTATACAAGAGAAATCATAATGTGTCCAACTGCCTGCAGTTTATTTTATTTTCTTCATTTGTTCAGTATTTTTTTTTAATGGCAGTTTCAAACATGGTACTATATTGACTGCTTTTAGGACACTCAAATACATGCATTTAAATGGAAAGATTAAGAGCCATGACAGATGAATCAGCCAACGAGGCGAGACCGCTCCTCCCCTGGCCTCATTTCATGGCCGCCAGCGATGGCGCGGCCTTGTCCGCAATGTTCCCGTTTGCCTCCCCAGACTCGACGTGCTCCTCCTCGGAAATCCGGTGCCGGGACGGAGTGTGTGTCCCGCACGCCGCCTGGTGCAACCAGATGATCGACTGCCCCGATGCCTCAGACGAGAAGAACTGCAGTAAGATGCTGGCATACCCCCCCCCCCAGCTCTCTGTCACTGGGCCACTTCCTATGGGGGCCACTTGTGTCATTAACCCCCACCTCCCGCCTCCCCAGGTAACACGGACTGTGCGGATTACTACAAGCTCGGGGTGAAAGAGAGAGGATTCGTCCGCTGCAACTCCACCTCCCTCTGCATTCACCCGTCCTGGATTTGCGACGGGGCCAATGACTGTGGAGACTACGCGGATGAGACAGGCTGCCAGGGTGATCCTTCTGCCGCCGATTTTCCCCTCCCAGCAAGAGCACGTTGGCATTAAAAAGAGCAGTTCACCGGGGTTGGGGGGGTTGGTTTAAAGAGCCTTGAATACACTTCTGGGGCCGCAGAATGAGTCACAGTGCTTCTGAGATAACGGTGACCTTCATGCTGTCACAGGGCCCCTACCCTCATTGCACTGGCTAAGTCCAACAGGAGAGATTCGTAGCTAGGGTTGCTCGATTATGGAAAAAAATCATAATCGCAATTATTTTGGCCAATACTGAAATCACGATTATTTAACACAATTACTCATATTGCTCATTGACTCTGGAAACACATTGTATTTACTGCACATAAAGAAGCAAACATTTTTTTCACTGACACATTCCTGTTGAACTTTCCCTTAAAGTAACTGTAAGTATAATTTTCAAATCATATAAAATAGTAAAGACAAGTAAATTAAATCAGCAATGTAGTAGAGATCTCTTGAAACAAAGTACTAAATAAAAAATAAAATACAAAATAAAATATATATATATAAATAAATAAAATGTGAATAATATAAAAATAAATTACAAAATAAATAAGCAGCACTACAGTATGTTGCGAAGGACGTCGATGCGGGTTTGCTACTTTGCCTTTTCTGTTTCTGTATTAATTGGTCGTATATCACTCAGTGTTTGGAATTTAGGTGGTTAAAGAGATTCGCCATGTTGCTGAATGGCGCAGACACCACCGAGTAGCAAAGCTTGCACATAATGTTTTTGATCCATGTCTGTGTCTTCAAATCCAAAGTGTTCCCGCACCAGTGAGCTTACGTTACTTTTCTTGCTGAGCAAACGCTGCTGCTGCTGCTCTCCTCCTCCTGCCATCTTTACTCGCGCTGACTTTTTAAAACACCACCACCAGAAAACGCGTTCGGAATGGGCGGAAGTGCAGGTGCGCGCGTCATTCGGAACGCAAGACAAAATAAGAGTATACTGGCAGAGCGTAATACAGCAAAATGATTATAATAATCATTTTTTGTCAATTGCATTGTTTTTGTGATCATTTCGAGCCAAAATCAAAATCGAAATAAAAATCCAATTAATTGCACAACCTTACTCGTAGCTAAGTGTCCCAAACTAATGGAACTTTGCCAAGTGCCAAAATCCAATGGGACTTCGCTAAGTGCCAAAATCTAAGGGAACTTTGCTAAGTGTCCCAGTCGAAGGGAGGTTTGTTGAGTGCCCAAATCTAAGGGAACTTTGCTAAGTGTCCTAATCCAAGGGAGCATTCCTTAGTGTCCCATTCCATGGGAACTTTAGATGTACTGTCTGATTCCAAAGCAATGTGAATGCTGGTCCAGCAGAGTATTTATGTCCCGGAGAAGGGATTGACAGATCAACAGAAAGGCTGAGTCCTGCTAATTCTGCGTCTGCAGTGGCAGATGTGTCCGCTTGACTGAGCTTCTGTTCCTTGCCGAGAGGAGGGCCCGCCGCGGGGGCTGTGATGACGGCATTAAGACCCCGTGTGCTGGCGGGTTGTTCGAGAGGAGGGGAGCTGGCTCCGTCTGATCGCCAAAGTGGTGTGCCCTCACTCCTTTCTGCTGAGTGTCTCCCATTTCCAGAGATGAGCCCTGCTCAGTGTGGCCAGCCGATTGTCAGCACGCTGCCCTTGTGTCGCCCTGCAGTTGCCCGAGAACAGCAGTGTGACGACGGCCACTTCGCCTGTCCCAGCGGGAACTGCATTTCCAGTGTGTGGCTGTGTGACGGGCAGCGGGACTGCGAAGACGGAGCCGACGAGCTCCAGTGCGGTAAGGACCAGGGCCCGGTTTCCCAAAACCTTCTTATCGCTAAGTAGTTCTTAAGTTGTACCTTAACCTCTCTCTTAACCTTATGGAACGATTCCCGAAGCATTCGTACACGAAGTATATCTTAGGTAAGTCACACGTTCGTAAGAGTCTTCTTAGCGCGCTGTGCGTTATCGGGAAACCGGGCCCAGGCCAGGCTTGGGGGGGTGTGAGTACGGGGCCAGCGAGCTCCAGTGCAGTACGGAGGGGATTGCGGGGGCAGGATGGAGCCGACGGGCTCCAGTGCGGTAAGGACCAGGCCGGGGTTGGGAGGGGGTGCGAGCCAACGAGCTCCAGTGCAGTATGGAGGGGATTGGAGGGAGGGGGGGTGCAGTGCATTTCATTTCCCTCAGAGCTCCTGGAATCGACCGGTATCTTCTAAAGCACTCAATTCCTAATTTCTCTTGTGGGGACAATAATTAGGATGGATGGCCTTGCCTGTCACTATTACAGCCGAGTTTTCTCAACCTGAGAAGGAGATTCTCAGTAAAGAGTGGTATGTGGGATATGTTTCTGAATAAAAGACAACATAACATAATATTAACATAATATTAACATCGATTTTGATGGTCCTGTAGCTGAATCTACAATCTAGCTTTTAAATTAGTTTTCTTATACAAAGTAACCTCCAAACTAGGCCCTCATGGTAAAAACAGGTACAGTATTTAGCTATATGCAGTGTTTTGCCTGTAAACTGTGAGGTGTCGGAGCTCATAAAGAGTTTTTATACACACAAATTGGTTTTTAACAACGATAATTCACTATTAATTACTTAAACATGTAACAATGCAATATTTTCTGTTGATCCCTGTTAGATGAAACAACTCATTTTTTTTTCTCCTCTCCTTATTGTCTCTGCTTGTTCTCATTAGCATTAGCATCCACAAACGCTGCTCCTCTCCTAGCTGTCTCTGCTTGTTCTCATTAGGATTAGCATCTACAAACACTGCTCCTCTCCTTGCTGTCTCTGCTTGTTCTCATTAGCATTAGCATCTACAAACGCTGCTCCTCGCTGTCTCTGCTTGCTCTCATTAGCATTAGCATCTACAAACACTGCTCCTCTCCTCGCTGTCTCTGCTTCTTCTTATTAGCATTAGCATCTACAAACACTGCTCCTCTCCTAGCTGTCTCTGCTTGTTCTCATTAGGATTAGCATCTACAAACGCTGCTCCTCGCTGTCTCTGCTTGCTCTCATTAGCATTAGCATCTACAAACACTGCTCCTCTCCTCGCTGTCTCTGCTTCTTCTTATTAGCATTAGCATCTACAAACGCTGCTCCTCTCCTTGCTGTCTCTGCTTGTTCTCATTAGCATTAGCATCTACAAATGCTGCTCCTCTCCTCGCTGTCTCTGCTTGTTCTCCTTAGCATTAGCATCCACAAACGCTGCTCCTCCAGTTCATTTCTGCTCTGCTCTGCTGGAGTCCTACTGTTTTGTTGCAATGCCAAAAAAACTTCTGCATAATTCTTTGTCTTTTTAAAGGGCCAAAATGCAGATTTTTCTGCATGCAAGTGCTGCAGTTTTTTCCCTTTCAAATCAGATAAGCAACGCATACTAATTTAGGCAGATGTCATAAAAATCATACAACACAAACGATTTTCATAAATATACATTTGCATTTATTTATTTTTTGCATAAATTCATTTGCATTTATTCTAAAGTTTAGCTTACATTTATTTTAAATCAAATTTTTTTAGTTGCAGCGTTTGAGGTGCCGGAGTGCAGGCTGCTCAGAGCCAGAGATCCTGGTGCTCTGCTCTGGCACAAGTTGCTCACTGGATGTTTGCTGTTCTAGATCCAGCGATATCCAATGCTTTTCTCAGGATGCTACAAGGCCAGGGCTGCGGGCTGCCTCTGTTTTTTGAAGCAACTTGGTTCGAAATTCGGCCGTATTTGCAAGTGGAAATTGTACTGAATCAATTTCACTTTCGATGGTGGCACCACTCTGGACACTACAACTAGTGACCATCAGTCCACATGTAAGCTCTGACTAGAGAGAGACGGAGAGAATCCCACTGCATACCAAAAAGATTATTTGTTTTATAGCAGGGGATATTCAGTTTATTCTAATATAGCGCCTTTCACAATACAGGTTCCCCAAGGTGTTTGTGTCTGGCAGTCCATTACTGCATTGTTAATGCAGTATGGTGCATGAAACAGTAAAATGAGAAGAGGGGACGAAAGAAGGCCAGAAGACGATGTAGGAGAAGAACTAAAAACTCCTGAGTAAGGAGATAAAAATCGTTTGGTGGTCCAAGGTCGACTGGCTGCCTTACCCCCTGGGCATGCTAACATTATGGAATACAAGCGGAATGAGCCGGCTTTATTAAAAGCAGGGTGTAAGCTGTGGTCATGTGCAGTATTGTGTTACATGTCATAATTATGCTAAAACATTTATGGAAATAGAAACATTCCTCTATATTTCAGACACGTTCCAAAACATAAAAGCACAGGTACGAGAGGAGGCCTGTCTTCCCACTCAGACCATGTGTGTAAGGATGAGAATGTCAGAGTATGATATCAGAGTATTGAAGTATACAATCAGAGTATCAGGGGTGCTATTAGGAGTTTTGTTATGCGTTAACTTTCTGTGAATAGCAGAATGATAGTCATAATCATAGCTGTGATGTAAATGGGGAGACAATAGAGAAGGGAAAGACCTAGAACTGATTTAAGGGGAGTCAGATGTTGAATAATAAAAGCGACACTTGAATATTCATTTCCGTATAGGCTGTGTTATTCATCAGGAGTTAATGACTACATCAGACCCTCCCGTGCTGCTGTTATGCACCAGCAACAATGGGCAGATACAGAGGCTTATGAATGTGACCATTCACAGCCTGAATGGAATACCTTTACCATTTTCAAGTAGGATCATCCAGTTTCATTAGATTTTCGGAACGCATTCTTTCCAAAGGACAAATTTGTATGAGGTCCTCGATACCTCAGAGTTAATTATCATATAAAAAAGTCTCTTGTTATTAGGAAATAACTGGCAATGAATAAAAATGTGAAAAAGATTCCGTGTGGAAATGTCATGCACTCTTCTACACCCGGAAGAAAATGTCAAAAGTGATTGTGCGATATACGATCCCCTATTACGATAGCTGGGCCCCGTAATTCCTCCCTCGATTTGAAATGCATACCGCAGAAGAACAGCATTCCAGGGGAGGTATTGTTAAATCATCTGCGTAGCAAATTAGACTTGGCTGTCAGACGGGTTTGATTTGAATGACTGAGAAAAAACAGCTTTCCTGGGATCATTTACAAAAGAAATTTGACAGAAAATAGCAGTTTGTGTGCCTCAGAAAATAAGCCATTTTCATGCTAATTGGTTCCCTTGCATTATTTAGCTGGTATAAGGTTCCTCTGAGGATGGGCTGAGTGGCACGTGCCTCTTCCCCCTCTTCCTTTGTCTTCCTCCTCCTTCCACCCTCTTCCTCACTCTTGGTCTCTTTCTCTCTCTTCCTCTCACTTATCCCTCTTCCTCATCCTTCCTCCTTCTTCCTCACTCATGGTCTTTTTCTCCCTTTTCCTTCCTCTTCCTCGCCTTTCCTCTTCTTCTTCTTTCTTCCTCACTCTTGGTCTCATTCTGCGTCTTCCACCCTCTTCCCTCTCTTCCTTCCTCATCTTCCTCTCTCTTCTTCACTCTTGGTTTCTTTCTCCCTCTTCCTCTCTCATCCCCCTCTTCCTTCCTCTTCTTCCCTGTCCTCTACATATACTCTTCTTATTCTCTCCTCCTCCTTCCCCCCTCTTCCACTCTTTTTTCTTCATGCTCTCTTCCACCCTCTTCCTTTCAGCTCTTCCTCATCCTCTCCCTCATCACATTCACCTCCCTCTTCCTACTTCTTCTTCTTTTCCTCTGTCCTGCTTCCTCTTCCTCTCTCTTCTACCTTCCTTCTCTTTCTCGCTTTCCTTCTTTTTCCCTCTCTCCTCCTCTCATCATCTCCCTTCCTTTCTTTTCCTTCCTGGTCCCCCCTCTTCCTCCCTGCTGTTTCACGATGTGTCAGAGGTTCCTTCCTTCATATCAGAATCTTTGCAAAAGAGAGAATAGCTTTGCAGATGCTGTCATATGCGATGAGATTTGAAATCAATGGGGATCAGTTTCTGGTCTTGCCAGATCCCATTTCTGTTTTAACCTGACCCTGGGAGAATCTGCAGATTTCCGTGTGAACCAACAGAGCAGAGGGGGAGGGCTCGGCCTGTCCAAGGTGCTGTGTGGCCCGATTTTAATAACAGTGCTTATAGACTTAGACTTGACACGGTCCAGCAGCAGGTATACAGACGTCAGACCGTTGCCTGTTGGGTTTGTGAAAATGAGGTTAAGAATATGGCAAAGCCGCAAGAGCACTGTAGTGGTATTATGTTTATTCCAAACACAGTGCAAAAATACACAAAACACCAGGCTCCTCAGTGACAAAGTGACTGATAATAAATGATATTTGCAATGCGTGTACAGTATTATGCATTACAGAGTTCAGCCAGCCCAACCGGCCTCCCAAAAATGAGCTCCCCCGCTGGACCAACTGCAGCTCCTTTTGTGCCCTCAGCCTGCCTCTGGTTCATACCAGTAAATGGGGTTTTGCTTATAAAACATAGTTATACAATACATTGTGATAGAGGATAAAAAGCAGTTAGGAAACAAAGAAAATGCTCAAAATAATATAAAAATATTAAGAAAAGAATATAAACAGTTTGGAGCTGATATATACGATTGCTCTTAATATTGTACAATGTTATTTGTAGTGCAAAAAAGGCAGTACTATATGACAATAGTTTTATATAGTGGACGTTATGATTATTAGGAAGTGGATTTCTATTCATATTTCCATGTTCGTATAGCAGAAGCGCATCAGAATCTGTGCGAAGGGGCATGGAGTGCGGGTGGTGTGCAATGCAGAACTCACTGTGCCATGCTTCCTGAAGCTCTGGCTTGGCTGATCTGTCATTCTGAGACACCCTCTTGGCGTCCTTGGCCATAGGGGCGGTTAACAGGCCCCTGTGGCTGGGTCCGGGAAAAGAGCGATGCGTCGTCATCGTGAGTATCGATGGCAAGTCCAAAGACAAAGCCTGAGGCAGCACTCTCGCCTGTGCTTGGAAGGCTGCTGGCTCCATTCCTGACTTCCACGGAGTAGCCACATCTCCGCTGGGCCCAAGAGCAAGGCCCCTAACCACCTGAAAGATGCTCCTGGGGTGATGGATAAACAGCTGTCCCTTTGTGCTGACCCCAGGCTTTGCTGCCACCTATATACACCGATGAGCTAAAACATTATGCCCACCCCTATGTGAGGGCAATAGTGTTAACTATCTCTGAGAAATGGTTCATGTCAAGATCTGGTATATATTTGACAGTATGGTAATGTTCAGTACTCATAGCCAACATGTTGAGTGCAGAAAACGCAGGAATAAATATCTGAATGAGGCTACCCCATCTGGTGCACACCAACAGAAGGACTACTGAGCCCATGCTAATCCTCATGTCCCACGAAAAGTGCCCATAAAAGGCACACGAGCATCAGAACTGGGCAATGTAAGAAGGTGGTCTGGCCCGATGCATTCCATTTTCTGTCACATCATGTGGATGGCTGGGACGTCTGAAGCACCTGTGGGCTGTGTTGGACCAACGCGTCCGCTAAACAGCAGAACTCGATTCATAGTGTGTCATGATACCTTCCGTAACCATCATTACAACCGCCTGCAGTCTGTTCCACAGTAGTGCTTCTTCTGACGTGTAGCACACGGGATAGCCCTCATTCGCATCTCACTTTGACGAGTTGGCCACCCGGCGCTGAGTCAGGCCACAGCAGGCACTAGCCAGCGCTGACCATGAGCAGCTCAGCAGCCTCTGGGCCGGCTTCCTGGCCATAGTGATTGGGCCTTTGTCAGTATCACGCTGATCGTTACCCTGTCACACTTCTTCCGTATTCATCGTGACAGCTACGAGTATTGAATGATAGCTTGCTGTCTCATACATGCCAGACCTTTACACGCACCACAGAGATGGTTATGAGATGGACAACATTACTGACTTCACTTGGGGGGTGGTCATAATATTTTGCCTCAGTGGTGTGTGTGTGCGCGTGTATGCCTGTGTCTCAGTAACCGACAGCATGCTGGAATATGTAAAAATGTACGCGTTCCAGTTTGCCTCTGCGGGTACGAATTGCACATGACACTGCTTTTTATTACATTTATTTCTTCTTGGAACAGTCGAGTGTCAGATGTGGGAAAGGCTTTGCTCATTTGTGTTTGTATTGTTTGTTTCTGTATTTTTTTTAAATAATAAAAGTAGGAATAAATAGATAAAATTCCTTACAATGGCTAACTTCTTTGGATACATTTCCAGACTGTCAGCCTAGATTTACTTACAGCAGTGGAAGGTTTTTATTATGTTTTATGGCAAATAAAGCTCCATTTTATTTGATTACTTGGTGCTTGGGTTGTCAGCGGTAGTCGGAACGACTCGAGAGGGGTTTATGCTCTCACCTTTCGATAAGGCTCCATTCTTCCACAGACTCCTCCTGCTCATGGAATCAGTTCGCCTGCTCCAAAGACAAGTGCATCGCCAGGCAGTGGCTGTGCGACGGCGATGACGACTGCGGCAACGGTCTGGACGAGAGCGTGGACATCTGCGGTGAGGACGCGCGCGGGTCCAGCCGCGGCAGATACGCGCTGGCGCTTCTGCGGATGGCGCCTTGCCGTCGCGCGGATTTGCCAGCACCGCTGTTTATGCCCCTTCCTCGGCCATCAGGATTAAGCACATTAAACGCATCAAAAAGGCAGAATAATGCATTAAGTGGCTTCCCAATGAATGGGGACATGGCGGGGGAAGATTTATGGCTGGTCGTTTGCCGGTGACTAATTGACAGGGATGTTTCCTACATTAAAAGTTGGGCTCCAGTAGATCATTAACAGAGGTATTGCCTGGTCATGTAGGAACAAACACATTAAGGTTTAAGACAGTCCAGCTTTTGCTGAAAATGATATGCAGTAATTTGCCTAATTGCAAGAAGCATTTTTCATGTTGTCTGCTGTGGGTGGAACGTTTCAGCTGCTTGTTTGAATATTGTAAAAATAATAATAATAATAATAATAATAATGGGAATAAATATATAGAATAAAACTAAACTGACATGTTCACACTAATAGATGGTTTCCAGTGTGTTTTATGGCAACTTAAGAATTGTGCTGATGTATACAGAATGTAGACATTCCCACACAGTCGGGCAGCTTTTGACTTCTCAAGCTGTCATTCGAGGAAGCTCCCACCTCCTGTTTCTGTTTACGCACCAGACTTCTAAAAGAGAAGTTGCGTGTTTACGTTTAGAGGCCCAATTTGCAGATCTGGCTCCAAAGCGAGCCGGCGTCCCTGTAAGCCGCTGTGAATGACTCCCACACGTCCTTGAGACTGCTACCATTATGCTTTTTGTCCTCCTGAGCTACTGTGAATGACTTCCGTGCCTCCCTTGTGCTTTCTGGCCCTCATTAGCCCAAGTCTGTGACTCCCGTTCATCCCTCATTGTGCTTTTTGGCTCTAGTGAGCCACCATGAACGATCCCAGGCGTCCCTCGTTGTGCTTTTTGGTCTCTCAGCATGTCTCTGTGTTTTCCAGGCTCTGCCACCTGTGGCCCTGGCTTGTTCAGCTGTCCCGGGTCCTACGCCTGTGTGCCGCAGCGCTGGCTCTGCGACGGGGAGCGAGATTGCCCGGATGGCAGCGACGAGCTCTCCCCAGCCAGCTGCGGTAATGCTCCCACCACCCTCCACCCCACCAGTCACGCGAGGCTGTGCTGTCAGGCTCCCGTTGTCAGAGTCAAAATGAATTCTGGCTCAGCAAACATTAGTATGCTAAAGGACCCGTTTTTCATACCAAATGCACAAGATGAACTTCTTAGCAAAAACAATCCATCTTCCAACCACTTATTGTGATTTGGCCTATTGGGGGGGGGGGGGGGCGGGGGGGCGGGCGGGGGTTTACCCCCCGGCGGGGGGGGGTGGGCGGGGGGGGGGGGGGGGGCGCGGGGTGGCTGGCTGGAGCTTACCCCCAGCAGTGGGGCAGTTGGCATGGGGTTGGGGCACATACAGGGTGTAAAGTCATACACTATGGGCACTTCGGGGACACTGCCAGTACCTGTGGGAAATTCATACAGCACAGGGAGAATGTCAGCACACACAGGTAGGGCTGCGCGATATCACCTTGCGATTATATGATTATACCGGGCCTCGGTTTTCACCAGGGCATTTACTTACACCTACAAGAAGACTAGTATTACACCTCATACATTAAAGAGAGGTGTCATAAAGTCATAAATTAAAAAGTTATCTGTATAAATTCGGTGTACCCTTATGTTTATTGTTAGTGGAGCACGCCACATACTACTGCTTTCGTATAACATGGAAGCGATATGCAGTGAAGTGGCGGTGAGGAGAGGGACAGCTGAGCAGCCACAACATCTTTACCCCCTAAGGTTGTCGGTGGCGTGGCGGTACTTTTTTCATTTGGAAGTCTGACACGTTTATTAAACATAAGTAATTTACATTATTTACTTCCGGGCAAATATATATAAAATATATATACCTCTCATTAATATTTCTAGCTAGCTGATTCCTACAGTATATGTGTCTGTGAATTTGTGTCGTTTAATTAATTCCTGTAGTATATGTGTGTGGGTCACTGTGCCCTGTAGCTGTTTCCTGCAGTATATGTGTGTGGGTCACTGTTTCCTGTAGTATATGTGTGTGGGTCACTGTGTCCTGAAGTATATGTGTGTGGGTCACTGTGCCCTGTAACTGTTTCCTGCAGTATATGTGTGTGGGTCACTGTTTCCTGTAGTATATGTGTGTGGGTCACTGATTCACTGATTCCTGTAGCTGATTCCTGCAGTGTATGTGTGTGAGTCACTGTTTCCTGTAGCTGATTCCTGCAGTGTATGTGTCTGTCAATTTCTGTTCTGTAGCTGATAGCAGCATGGCCCAAGTGCCGGAGAGGTTATATGCCTAATGGCGGTTCCACACCTTGCCCACAGCTCCCAACAACACGTGTGACGAGAACACCTTCCTGTGCCAAAACAAGGCCTGCATCCCAAAACGGTTCGTGTGTGACCATGATGACGACTGCGGCGATGGCTCCGACGAGTCCCCCGAATGCGGCAAGTGGCCGTCTCCTCTGTGTGGCCTCTGTGCTACGCTATTTACTTACCTGCAGTGAAACTGATCATTTGCATGGGGCCTTCAGACAGTCACTAGCCTGCATATTAAATAAATGTGTTCCTTATTTAGGAGATGCTGAAGCAGCATGTTTTGCTAACCAGCTAGCTAGCTATGTAGTTTATTTAATCTTCTGACTCTACTCACAAGCTATGTATTTAGAGTTTGAAACACCTGGGGGGGGGGGGGGGCCGTGGGGGGACGGTGTACGGGGACTTTTTTAGGGGGGCCCCAAAAAGAACGAACCGGCCCAGAAGTTTCCCCCTTCTGGGCCTTTCGGGAG
>JAODKM010000034.1:3084964-3105265 GCA_026780845.1 Petrocephalus sullivani
AGTTTCATTTCTACAAATGGTGCAAACTCTGCTAGATTATAGATAAAAGATTCCCATTCCCCTGCCATTCTGTGATCTGCAGCGATCGGCAATCGGCAGATCATGATATTGGTGATCGATAATTGGTGATCGGCCCCAAAAATGCTGATCGGAGCATCTCTAGTATTTATGGTTAAGGTTAGGGCTGGGTAGGGGTTAAGGGTGTCATTGTTGGGATTAGGGTTTTTCCTCAGAAATGAATGGACGTTCCAGACAAATATGTGAATGCAAATGTGTGTTTGAATGTTTGTGTGTGTGTGTGAGTCTGCGAGTTTGCATAGATCACATTTGGGAAAAGCTTTTTCAGAATGGTGGATGTATTTTGCACTTGCAAGGCAGGATATTTGTATAAGTATTTGACAATAAACATCTTTGCAGGACCCAAGTACCAAAAATTTCCCCAGCTTTAGTACTTCTGGATCTGGAACTTATGGCACTGGTGTTTGACGGAAATCAATCGAAAAGGGAAAGTACCGAATTTTTAATACCGAAAGTGTGGTACCAGGTGCCTCACATTTTGTGAGTGTGGGATGACTACAACTTAAGGCTGATTTATCCCAATCAGCTACTGATGGCATAGATCCTATGCAGAAGTACAAATCAGCTTTACTGTACATGGCTGGAGCAAATGACAAGGCTGTCCAGGGAATACAGTGCTGTCATTTCCAACAGCACCGACTCTAGTTCATGTGGGAACATCCAAGCTACAGATGCAGATGAAATGTCAAGCAGATACAGGGGCAGAAAGCATGAACCACACATGAAGATGGATCCCGTCGGCCAGTGCTGACAGCAGCTCTTGGCATAAATTGAAGCGATTCACGTCCTTTTCACCCGCCTCGTGATGGCCACGCTCCAAGCTCATGCATGCCATTTGTTTGTCTGTGTATCCAGTGTAAATGCTGGCCAGGATTCCGCCTGAAGGATGATGGGAAAACCTGTGTTGACATTGATGAATGCTCCTCCAGCCTGCCCTGTAGCCAGCTCTGTATCAACATGTATGGATCGTACAAGTGTCTGTGCGCGGACGGCTACGAAGCTCCAGCTGGCAGCCCCAACAGCTGCAAGTCACTCTCAGGTATGGCTCTCCCACTTCCTCCTTTCCTTTGCCACGAAGAGGCGGCGTCCTTCCCTCTTCTCCGCCTGTCCTTGGTGCCTCACGGTTCATCCTGCTGTTGCCTGGAACGCATTGACGCAAGCTGCCATCTGAGGTTTTGGATCGAGGCTCCTGATAGGCTAAGAGTGATTTTCCTAGGCGTCTAGCTGGAAGGCAACTCGCAGAACTGAAAATCTATGTGCCGGTACCAAGCTGGTACGGAGAAGAAGAAAAATTGAGGGGAAAAAAATGAGGTTCTGTCTGTGCATGGCTGCCTCATGCGGCTCCAAAGGTCCCGGTGACAGGAAGCTGATGTGGGATTAGCATCTCATAGGGAAAGAGAGCAAATGAGTCTGGAAAGCAGGGACAAATGTGCGTATCCGTGTGTCAGCAGGTGCTGGCTGACTTTGTTTCCATAATGTAATCAGTCAGCTTGCGTTAACCCGGCTTAAAAGCCTGTTTAACTTTGATTCCCAGTCCCTGAAACAGTTGAGAGCGTCGCATCGGTGATCGATGTTTTGTGTAGTGGTGCTTTCCGGGGTGCTAATCGACTTGTGTTTTGTTCCTTCAGCCGAGGAACCCTTTCTGATACTGGCCGACCATCATGAGATCAGGAAAATAAGTATCGACGGCTCCAATTACACCCTTCTGAAGCAGGTAAGGATGAATACGTGGGCATGCGATCAGGCAGCTTGGCGTCCGGCCGTGTTATGTGGCCATTTGCTTGGCTGTGGGATGAATAGACTGTTCATGGACTCTGCATTGGATGTGGTAGAGGGAACCGCAGAATCAAAGTACAAATGCATTTGGCTGTTTACTCATTTTTGCTCACTAAGGGACATGCTTACGCCCATAGTGATGAAGATCGTCATGGACACAGTTGGAAAGGAGGCTGATAAAAATAACGCTACTGATTTCAACTTAATTTCCATCAGTTTCAGTTCTCTGAATTAAATCATCTATGGGAGGTTTGAGGGAACTCCAAAGACACTGTAGAAAATGTGCCCCCAGTGCCACTGGTTTGTGAATATTATGCAAATTCTCCAGCATCCCTGGTACTCTGGGATCTGTAAGCAAATGCATTCTCTGTTCAATTAGCGCCCTTCTCTCTTGGTGCAATTTGCCATTCATATGACCAGTAACTTGTTTGCATCTTTATTGGTTTATTTCTACTACTAAAATGCTGAATTTTCCTGCTGGTATTAATAGTACTTGCATATGATTTTTGCAAGGAAATACATTATGTTCTTATTTTGCGAATCATGGCACAAAATTCTTTTTGTACAACTCAAAATGCTTAGAAATTTATTTTTACATTGCATTTCTGTAGTTGGTATATAAGCTTTTAAAGTGTTTAGCCCACTGCACATTTTTGCAGTATTTTCGGTTGTTATGATTGAATAAGTCGACATTTTACACACATTTGTAAGAGCCTCCGGTAACAGCTGCAGTAATAGTGCAGTCTATTGGGCTGGCCGTTGTCCAGCTTTGCATGTACGCTTAAAGTCATTTTGGCCTGTTCCACTGGGTCGATTTTCTGCTGCATTTTCAGATTCATTGGATGGCACTTGTGAGCTTCTCCTTTCAGACAGTATCACAGGTCTCCGATGAGACTGCGAGTGACTGGCGACTCGCTCCCGCTCATGTTTCTTCTTCTTATTCTCTCGAAATATGCCTTTTCTACCAAGGTTAATTTTTTTTCCCCTTTTTAATCAGAGCTGTATAAGTTCTTTTGCTTTTCTCCTTTCATTTCTCCCTTAATTCTGACCATCCCTGGTGACGAAAAGCTCCAGCTATCAGCACTATTAGGTTCATGCCACACATAGTGATTTTAACCATGGCTAGAGATCTCTGTCTTCATCTCATCTGTGCCTTTTATGCAGACCCCAGACACATGTTGAGGTGGTTTCTGGGTAATAGCTTTGTCTCTTGCCAGCCTGCCTTACAGCCCAGCTCGCAATAATTGACCTGCGTAGGTTTACCCTGCTGCACACACCGCTTACATCACAAGGTTGCTTCTCAGTTTTTGAGGACATTAGCTTGGGTGGTGCAGTGCAGCATTCATGTTTTGAGTACTGATACAGTACTCCTTACTAGGACATCCATTCAGGGGAAGCTTCCATGTTTCTGGAGCCCTACTCAAAAAGTCACTTAACTAGAAAATACAATCAGAAGATTGTAGCTAGTGAACTGATTAGCAAAATATACCACTCCTACATAAGGAACATGTTCACTCACTATCTGTAGTAATGACTGCCTGAGGCCAACAGGGGGCTCCAAACCTCAGGGGCACCATGCAAATGCATGGCACAAGTGGTGGTACACCCTGCTGCTGTGTCCGTTAACTCTTGAACTTATGTTTTACGTTTGAACATTTTTCCCCCAAGATAGGAATTTCTATAACTTTTCTCCTCTAATATCCTTTACCCCTTATTCTTATAGCATTCCTTTCAGTGCCTGTTCACTGATCCCGAAACAAAGATGGGTTGTGAAAGAAATGTGACTTCCACATCAGCAGTGCGCAGATAGGGCCCAATTTAATCTTTATTAAAAAAAATTTTTTTTTAATTTTGGAAATTTTTATCTACCCGAGCACACAGGCAGAATACTTTTAATGTCAACCTGAATATGCTCCCTGTTTTGTTTTAATGGTCTTGTCAATTTTTGCATTACTATGTATTTAGGTGTATTTATTTCAAATACCAGGTCCTAATTGAAAGAGTGATGGCTGATGGGTAGCCTGCATAATTGGGCTGCCGCGTTAAAGCCGGCCTCCTCCGAGCTCACCTCCCCAGACATTTCACCCACTCATTTTTAGCTAATTTGCAATAATTCACTTCGACATGGTTTCCGTGTTGATGGCTTTTATTTAAATGTTTTGTTACTTAGTTAAGTGCACACACTTAGTTGGCATTATGTTTGTGACGGTGTGTTTGTTTCACCTGTGTGTTTTATGTTGGAGTTACTAGTTTCTGTGATCCAACGCCAAATGCAGATGCAATTCCATCACGAAGTTTGGGATGTACCATTACAAGCCAGCTAGGAGGAGGAATCATTGTTATTTTCTGCTATCTTGGAAAGGTGTAAACTTATTCATTTAGTTTTCTTGGTATGAGATATGTCTAAAGATTAAAGATTGATTTAGGCAATGTTTCCCAACTGGGCAACCTCTGGGGCAGTCCAGGTTTTTGCTCCCTCCCAGTTCCCTGCCATACAGTCCATACGTCCATACGGAGGAAAAATGTGGAATGCCTGGCGGTCTCCAGGACTGGATTGGGAGACTCTGTTAGAGGATTGTGTTAATGGCCATTATGTGTGTTTTTGGTGCTGCAGACCACAGTATTCATTCTCCCTGAGTAATTATCTCTCTTTGTCTTCACTGAGAGCAGCCTATGGGCTATGAGTGTGGTGGCACCATTGGAGCTTGCCTGCTTTTTTGTTGTAGAGCAGATAGCAAGATTGTTTGCTTTTACGGTATAGGCACTTCATTATTTTCCGATGCTATTTTTCTGCACTTTGGTTTATCCAGTTAATTAAAACCTGAAAGCAACAAGCTGCGTGTAAGTGTTATTCATGTTTTTCAAGCCTTCTGCAATCTTACCCTTTTCAAACACTGCCCTACCTGTTGACCTGCAGGGATGCGTTTTGATTGGTTCTCAGAATGTTTTGTCTTTGAGCTTGGAACCAATCAGCAGTGACAGGGGTTGTGATTCTCGTTAAGATTTCACGAACTTTCGGCTGTAGGCGAGCCACTGAGCAGAGTTCGTGTTTTGTGGCTGTGATCCTTCAAAAATGTAATAATTGAAGCCTTAGTTGCATTACTTCATTCATAAATCAACAATGCTACAATTAAAGGAGTAACACAATGTTCAGTTAACTGGGATAATGCAGTATGCATTTTAAACATTCCTTAAATGACACAGCTACAATAAGACATTATCTAAACCGAGTTTATTAAATTCAAAATAGAAAGAAATTTCCTGATAAGAACATATAGTCACTAATGTCCCATATTGCTTTCTTAATGGCAAAACATTATCATAGTGACGGTTTAATTGCTGCATGTGGGGACCATGCAGGATGCCTCTGCTGGTGTTTTCAGATGATGGTATAGAGGCTGTTGGCAGAGAAGCTTCTAGAGAGAGCCTCTTGCCAGGGTGGCTGCCACCTGGGATTTGACCTCTGCTTGGCTTATTTGAGGACAGGGGCCTTATATGTTGCCATATATGGTTTATATGGCAACATTGTCCCAGTCCAGGTGGTAAGGGCTGCCAGAACTCTCTGCTGGTCGGCGTGTTCCACTTCCCAGCCATAACATATGCTGTGCTGATGCTGACCTGCCTTCCGTACATGGTCTGATCAGCCTGGTAACTTGCTCAGCCTTCTGACTTGCCTCCTTTCGTATTTGTGACTTGTACTGGAATTGAGCTAGATCAGGGTCTGTACATGTGACCTTTGTCTTAAAGCCTCACAGATGCCATCAAAGTAGCATAAATGAACCTATGTCTGTGCCTGTACAATAATCACTAACCCATGACAAGGCGACTTTCCCCAGTCTCCGTGCCTGTGCGATAATCACTAACCCATGACAAGGCGACTTTCCCCAGTCTCCGTGCCTGTGCGATAATCACTAACCTATGAGAAGGCGACTTTCCCCAGTCTCCGTGCCTGTGCGATAATCACTAACCCATGAGAAGGCGACTTTCCCCAGTCTCCGTGCCTGTGTGATAATCACTAACCAATGAGAATATGATTTACCCCCAGTGTCCATGCCTGTACAATAATCACTAACCAATGAGAAGGAGACTTTCCCCTGTGTCCGCCAGCCCGGCCCAGGCATCAATCCTCTCTATTTCATTCTGTGACCGTCAGCCTGGGAGAGCGAAGAATAAATTGGCCTTTTACCAGGCTGCAATGGAGGGATATCGGCTGGGATTCGTCCCTTGGCTTTCTGCGGCTCTCTGCTTCATCTGGCCCGTCTGGCGCTGCTGAGTTAGCAGCTGCCAGTGGTAACGGCCGTGTCACTCCTGTCGACACTTAGACCTCGTGTTATTAGGCCTTCAGTGTGAAAAGGCAGTTCAGTAGGGAGAGCCTATGGTGTAGAGAAACGTTTGTCACCAACACGTGCAACCAAGCACAGGTACTGGATGCATGCGAGAGACAAGAAAAAAGTGTAAAAATAAAATATTGCAGTACTTTGCTACTGAATGACACAAACATCGTCTTTAATTACACACTTCAATAATGGGCACTGTCGACCACAGCCACGCCTTACAAATCTGTTCACTGTTACCTGAAACTGAACAACCCACTGAGGGACAGGAAGCTTGCCAAACAGCTGCTTAAATAGACTCCCTCAGTGCCGCCAAAGCCCAGGTTCAAAGTCTTACAGTCCATCCATCAATCATTACACCCCCTAGAGGGAGCCCCAGAAACAGCAAGAACAACAGAGAACCATTTACAACGGACCCACACCCCCTTCCTGAGAGCGGTACCCTACAATATGTGTAATAGCAGCAATGACACTGAAACTAAATTCCATATGTTGGGATTCCGATTCAGCTTTGTGAAATAATTTTATTGCAATTATCCTTGCAGAGTGGCATTCAACCAGCAGTGGCTCACTTTAATCTCCCTGCTAATTAATGGACATGTAATGAGGAACCTGCTTACAGTTACAGTCTAAATGATCCACTTTGATCTGTGCTTTGTAGTGCGTTTACTTGGGATACAGAAATTACACAGGGACACGTTTGAAGTGAATGGCTGGTAATTATGTTAATCAATTAGGCTGGAACAATATCACAGAATTGTGGATTTCCGTGGAGTGTCAGTAGTAGAAGAGGACTGTCACCCAAGAATATTGCCTTTGACATCTGTTTGCATCAGTAGTGCATGTAAAATGGATAAGGGTGATGTCAGACCATCCAGGGCCACATTCTGTTTGTTCATATTCTTAGTTCTTCATTAGTAGACGGAATTTATTGTTTTCAGTGTTGTAATTGCTTTTACGTTGTATTCTTGGTGTAAATCACTACTCTTTTAAACATGCACCACATTCCTTGTAGGTGAGCCCTCTGCGTGTAATTTCCTGCCTTTGTAGCCAGGAGAGGTTCCCTCCTGCAGGAGGGAGACGTGCGCAGACAAGGTGCCACGCATTTGGCCTTTCCAAGAGCAGCAGGCGGCTCCAAAGGGACCTTCTCCATTTGGATTGTCAGACTGATGGAGATGTCAGGCCAAGTTCCTCCTGTCAGTTTTTTTCCAGCCTTGTCTGAGGGCCTGTTTGGAATCTGAGTTCCACAGTTGCCTACGTTCAGGCGGCCGGAAGGAGGCCCGATATGTCCGCCTCGCCCTATTCCGCTCTGCCGGAGTGCCTGCTCTGTGTCCATGAGCATTTCCCCCACTCCACCTTCAGCCATGGGCTCTTTTATTGAGTCTGCTGCAGCTGTAGTACTTCTGAGTATTTCTGAGCATCTAAAAATGTCCTCAGTTCACTCTCAGTGAATGAAAAGTTGGCCTTCAGTCTGGGGATGCTCTTAACATGGTAATTTTATGTGTCTTGTGCCTCCTTTCGGCTGGGTGTTTCAAACATGGCCGTGAGTGATTCGTCAATAACAGTGGCAACCCTCCTAATGCCCCCATTTCCCCTCCACAGGGCCTCAATAACGTCATCGCTCTCGACTTCGACTACAGGAAGGAGTTCATATACTGGGTGGACTCCAGTCGGCCCAGCGGACGCAGGATAAACAGAATGAGGCTGAACGGGAGTGACCTTAAGGTATGATGCCCGTCACACCGCAGATGGATGAGAGGGAGCAGTGAGATGGCTTGCAGTGGTGTTAACTTGGCGAAGCAGTGCCTTACTGGCCAGCTCTCTGTTTGGGGGTGAAGCCTGCTCCCAGGTCAGGTGTTAACTCAGGACACAGTGAAGCAGTGCCTTACTGGCCAGCTCTCTCTTTTGGGGTGAAGCCTGCTCCCAGGTCAGGTGTTAACTCAGGACACTGTGAAGCAGTGCCTTACTGGCCAGCTCTCTCTTTGGTGGTGAAGCCTGCGCTCAGGTCAGGTGTTAACTCAGGACACAGTGAAGCAGTGCCTTACTGACCAGCTCTCTTTTTGGGGGTGAAGCCTGCTCCCAGGTCAGGTGTTAACTCAGGACACAGTGAAGCAGTGCCTTACTGGCCAGCTCTCTGTTTGGGGGTGAAGCCTGCTCCCAGGTCAGGTGTTAACTCAGGACACAGTGAAGCAGTGCCTTACTGACCAGCTCTCTCTTTGGGGGTGAAGCCTGGTCTCATATCTCACTTATTGTTATAATATTACACTATTGGGAGATACTGCTCTCTCTCGTTGTTCTACATAATACCAATAACAATTCTTGATTTTGATTGATTCTTTGGTGGTAAACCCTAGCCCCCGGTCAGGCGTTAACTCGGAACAGGTGAAGCAGCACCTTACTCCCTAGCCCACTCTTCTTCACCACGGGGTGTATCATACCATAAAGCCGAGGGAATGGGCTGCCAGTAATTAAGCACTTACCTGCGCATTGAGTCTGAATGCCCCAGATCCCAGGCTCCTTAAAGGCTGGGGGTTGTGGTCTGTCTTGGGGAATGGTTTTCCTTTGGGAGCATCATAATGGCTTTCTTCATTACCTTCCGCCAATGAGATACCCCCTCATGGCTGGGCCTGGGAGTTCTGTTCTGCTGGGTGTAAATGGGGCGCAAATCACTTAATAAATGGCTCTTTCAGGAAGTGTGCTCTCAGCGTGGGCGCAATATCAGTTTGTGAGCAGAAAGGTTTAGGGGATTGGCGGGTAAGTGCCATACCTAATGGGGCAGAGGGGCTGGGTGGCAGGGCTCCTGTCACACTCCCTTAGGGGGAGGAGTCACAGAGAGCTGGATTAGGAATGGTACCGGCAAGCCCGCACTATCTAGTGAATCCCAGCCAGGCTCGATCACCTAGAGTTCAGAAACTCTATCTGGTACTAACATCATAAGTGGGCATCATTATGCAAGTTGAATGGACCTCAGATTGATATCAGTCCACTTCCCCCCACCTTCGTGTGTCACGAGGAAGATCTCTTCAGTGGGTGCTGATTGAAAGAGCATCAGTCAGCAGACAAGCGTATGTCAAGCTCCATGGATCTTGTCAGGCCGGCCGGCACCAGTGAAACTTCACCAAGCTATTTGCAGGCCGTGTGATTTCGGCGTTCTAAAGCCACATGAGACCTATGCTCCGGATAGCTGTATATTTTTAAATAATTGGATAATTACGCTTTTATAATATCCTAAATCAAAATGTCCCAAGCTTGGAATCAGACCCTTCTGGTCCACATGCCGTATACAGCAACTGCTTTATTAAACTTCACAGAAGTTAATGTAATATATAAGGTGTTGGCACGGCGATAGACAGTGGTAAATAATTTAAAAGATATGCCTGTTATGCTTTTTGGAACAAGATTAGTGATTAGCGACAGTGACGTTGTGGTTGCCAGCTCCAGCCACCCTGTGGTGACCTGGCTTTCCTTCCTGCCCTCACGCAACCTAACCGGGCCGCCTTGGGGGTGCATAGTCCATCTCGGCCCAACGAACACGAGAAGGTCCGGCTGCTAGTATGTTTAATATGAAGTCTCTCCATTAACGTCAGACTGTAAATGCTTATGATTCCCGTTAAACGGCACCATGGAAGACCTCAAAGCATATTAGGCCATACTGAAGCAGATTGTACTTGATATTGTTTGGATGAAAATCTGTTTTGAGTTACCAGCTTTATCTCCCAGCTGGTATGTGCTACTGCATGTTTATGCCAATTTAGTTATTTCCTAGTGAAAAGCGTTGGGCACACAATGATTGTCTTTGCTTAGGTTTTATTATTATTATTCCATCATTTCTTGTTTTGTGGGAAAAAAGATGGTATTATCACACCATCTTCATTAAATTCTCACTTGGCTAAAGGCATAGATTTTAATGATATGCAGTTTACAAATGCATTTCAAATTAGCTGCCAATGTTCCGACAATTCGGTCTTATCATTGACCTGGAGCATATTGTTCATATAACATCACGTTTCCTTCTGTCTGAATTCATTTATTATTTTCTTCGCATTTCAGTTCCGGTCGCTTGACTTCCGTCTGTCTCTTGTGCCGATTAGTGTCCATTTGAAGCCTGGTGACCTTTTCTCTGCACATATGGCTGCAGCATTTGGTTTCTTGCGATGCTAGTTGCCCACGGGCATTCACAGCAAGTCACCTGACACCATGTCTGCTGATATGCGCTATGGATGACACGCAGACTTGTGGAGCTGTGGGTGCAGCGTTTAGCTCAGCAGGTTAGACTTCCCTGTCTATGAGCAGAAGGTCATCGGGTTGAATCCCTTGTTCAGTGGGGTAGCCATGTCTCCACCGATGTGCTTCACACGTGCTGGATGAATGGCCAGCCCTGCTCTCACATCTGTACGTGTATGTCTTAAAGAGAGGCAAGAGAGAGCAAGAGGCCCTCATACTGCTACAAATGGCAAATCAATTTATTATCTGTTATGCCTTATATGGTAAATAAATGCATCAATGAAGAAATAAGCAGCATGTTTTAAAACTTTTGATGGCCTGGTCCTTTCCTCTGTGACCTCCCTTCCTCTGCAGGTGGTCCACCGGTCCGCGCTGCCGAGTGCCCTGGCCGTGGATTGGATCGGAAAGAACCTGTACTGGTGTGACACACAAAGGCGGACCCTGGAAGTGTCCAAGGCGAATGGCTTGTACCCCACCGTGCTCCTGGGCTCAGGCCTGAGGAAGCCTCGAGATCTCGCTCTGGATGCACAGACAGGGTATGTTCTGGTCTCATCCCTTTGGCGTGTAGCTGAGGCATCAGTGCATGTTTTCCCCTGTGACATCCCGATGCTAAAAGCTAATTCTAGTGCATGTTCTAGGCACACGTGTGTTTGGCACATGACCCACTTTGACTAAAAGCTGGCGATTTTAATGCATTTAATGCACTTCTTAATACAGTTCAGGCAGCAGTGAACTTGACTTCTTAATTTATGTTAGCATGAGGAAATGCTGGATATTGTGATCCCACTTAGCGAAGGGCCCTGGCTGTACCTTTGTGGTAATCCCCGGATCCCTGGCAGTGAAATCCTTCCTCCCCGATTAGGTACATCTTCTGGGTAGACTGCTGTGAGGACCCTCACATTGGGCGGATCGGCATGGACGGCAGCGGCCACACCGTGATTATCAACACTGAAGTTTATAATCCTGTGGCTTTAACCATCGACTATACAAACAAGAGGCTCTACTGGGCTGATGGAAACCACATCATGCTTGCCAACATGGACGGCTCGCAGAGACACAAACGTAAGTAATGAGCAGCTCTAACTGCTCATGGCTTAGAGCCCCGCCGCTAAGTGCATTTTCCTAGCGTGCTGGTTCGCAGAATCCCTGGATGGGCCCATATCTCAGATTGACAACATTTAAACAAATCAATAAGTGACAGTTAAGGTCAGTCACCTTCACTCACAGCCCGTTTCATAATGGGGTCTACGGAGAGGGTTTGTCTGTATCTTTTATTTATTAAGAATCCATATTCATTGGATGAATTTTCTCTTCAGAGTGTTTCCTGTCATTTCATCATGGTTCTTGATATTTAATGGCCGATGTGGGATGAGCTGAGGCTTCCCTCATGAGGCATACGGGTCTGCAGCAATCCCGTGGGTCCTGTGGAGGTTCTTATGGCTGTGCGGGGTACTTGGTGTTTCTAATCTGGTACTTGTAGTTTAAATTTGGGGCCTTTTCAAACTTTACATTTGGAGATTCACTACTCATTATGGGCCGATTTCCTGGACAAGGATTAAGCTTAGTCCTGGACTAAACGGGAATTTTGTATGGAGTTTCTTCATGTTTATTCCAGGACTAGGCGTAATTTAATCCTTGTCTGAGAAACTGGCCCTATTTGTTTAAGAAATTTTATGTAAGCCATTAAAGATAAGTAAGATGTCGTATTTGCTTTGTAAAAAACTGCTACTTCAAAATGTGAGACTAAATCTAAACAGGATTTCGCTATTTTTAGTGACTGAGAAGGTCGTCCAGGTACTTGAAGTCAGGTTATGACAATGTGAGAGAAATGTGCCAGAAAATTTACGCTGAAGTTAATTAAAGGTTATGCTAATTAACGTGTTCCCTTATTACATATTTTTTCTTTGAATTTGTTCTGAATTACTTTCATCATTTGGTAATATCACTGTCATATCGTTATAATCCAACAGAAACATAAAACACCCATTCATTTGAATCCAAAGATGGTCTGCAGTTAGTTTTCAATTTAAATTTATTCTAGCGCTAACTATAATGTGTGTTACATTTGTTATTCAATTTATTCTGCATCGATAGTGAGTGGCTTATTAACAATCATTCAGAAAATGTATATTAACAGGTGCCTTGTAATTCTCATTAGAGAAGTGCCTCACGCTTCAGTATTTTCGGTAGCAGCTACCAAATAAAATTCAGCCTATGGGTACAGCAGATTGCAGTGAGGATAGCATGCGGGCATATCAGTCACCCTGTGCTGCGCTGGGTGCTCCATCTGCTTCCCTTATAAGGCCCACCATTAACGTCTCACCGGGTCTGTTCTAGTGCTGAACCCGGACGCCCACAGCGTGATGAGTCTCACGTTGTTTGAGGACCACGTCTACTGGACAGACGGGAAGACCAAGTCCCTCAACCGTGGCCACAAATCCTTGGGGGGCCAGAAAGTGGAATTGCTTGGTTCTTGGCACGTCTTAACAGGCGTAAAAGTCTACCACCCTCTCCGTCAGCCGGACGGTAATTATCATTCCAGACTGATTAATAAAAATAAGAGAAATGGTGTGGGACAATGGGGACTAGAATTAATAAGCGGTATAAGAAAAGCGTGTCTTTGGCTGTCAGCGATTCCTTGGACTGTGCTTGATTTTTTTGCCCCCCCCCCCCCCCCGCGGTGCGCCCAGTGCCAAAGCATCAGTGTCAGATGACAAACGGAGGCTGTAGCCACCTGTGCCTCATCTCTCCTGGGGGTGGCTACAGATGCGCCTGCCCGACTAACTTCTACCTCGCAGCCGACAACAAGACGTGTCTGTCCAACTGCACGGCCAGCCAGGTGAGACGCCGCAGTCCCGCCAGGAGGACCTGTGAGCGCCCTGGCGAGACAGACATGCTTTCACCCACCATATAAACTAGGGCTTCCCAACCTTTTGATGACTGCTGACCGGCTCATGTTGCAAAAATTGACATTTCACACTGCTGGTCCTGGCAGTAAAAGTTCCATCAAGGCACGAGAATGTCAGGGGTCGTAAAAAAATGTAAAGTACAAAATGTAAAGTTTATTTTATACTGTTTTGGAATAAGGCTCTTGCCACTTATAAATGGTAATAACTCATTAATAAGAAATCTGTTATAGCTTCATAAAACAGTTTATAATTGTCTATTAACGATTTTCAAAGTGTCACAACCTAATAAATAACCTGATAAACCATTCATAAACTATTTATAATGGTAGGCCATATATATTTTTGGAAATTAACCATGCCATGGCTGGTTGGAAATGTCTGAATAATGCAATAATGGGATTCCAAACTTTTTCGATCTTTTCGCCGTGGGTGTAGCACAGACACCAACAGTGTAAACAGCTGTTTAAGCTGGTTAAGGAAAACCAATTATACTACCTGAATAACTTGCTCTTTGCTAATTATGTTAATTGTATTTATTTGTCTTAATAAACAGCTGTTCACACTGTTGGTGCCTATGCTGCACCCAAGGCGGGTCACTAATTGAGAATGTACCCATCATTTAGCGATCGGACCCCATCGTGGTTTATGTGATTACGTGGCAGGGTCAACAAACTGTCGGTATTAATCCTCTGAGAAGGTAGAACAAGCCACTACAGAAGGCTTTTTTCTCGGATGTCGTTTTCTCCTGTGATATTAGACTGATGAATATGGTGAAACATGTAAGTAGGATATGGGTGCTCTAGCTGTCTGATCATGTTGCAGGTTTGACATTAGTGTTGATCTGGTACGTTCAGAGTATCAGCGGCGCTGCAGATTAATGGTCATGTAAAGAGCTACCGTGGTTGGTGGTCTACCCCCCCCCGTGCAGTTTCGCTGTGGGACAGACGAGTGCATCCCTTTCTGGTGGAAGTGCGATACCGTGGATGACTGCGGCGATGGATCTGATGAGCCCCCAGACTGCCGTGAGTAAAGATGTGTTCTGATAGGCCGGAAAAAATATGATGCATGTTCATTCTAATTAGAATAAACAAGAAAAAATTTGTCTGAGTGGCATGAGGATGGGCTTAGGTTATTTGTTTTTATTGCTATGGTGATTTAATAGCAGTCCAGTGTAAAGATTCAAGATGTTTTATTGGTCATACGCAAGGACATTGGAATGCTAACTCGCTTAGCCACAGCCAGTCCAACAGTACTCTATAAATAAAGAACAATTAGACAACAGACAATTAGACGCTAGCATTCGCACAGCCAAGAAGATTAACACAGACACATCACTTTTCACATCCAGTGCAGTAATGACATCTGAGTCAGTGAAGCCCTGATGAGACTAATTCCCTTGTTAATGTCCTAAGAGGTTCCTCCCGTCTTGGAAGTCTGAGGCATTCTCCAGGGAGGTTCAGCCTTGTCTGCTCTTCATCTCGTCGTTGAGCCATTTATTTTTGTTTCCTTCATTTCTGGTTCCCCGTCTGTGCTCCATTTTACTGCACTGGTCTAAACTAAGACAAAATATTGAACTGAGAAGCTGAATCATCGTTAACACATAATAAAGGATGTGTAACTGTCCTCGGAAGTCGACGTGATCTACAGATGAATCTTTAGATAGATTTCAGACTCAGCATTAGAATCAGTCAGATAGGTCTGTTCGGGAATAAAGAATTTTATTGTTTCCATCATCAGGAAAATCAGTACAGATGAAGCTTTCGTGCTGGGCGTTTCTTGTAGAATTGTGCCTGTGGAGTATCTGGAGAGGGCAGGGGCGTAGCCCAAGGACTGTGGTAATGACTGTGAGCTAACAGCTGAAGAAAAGGTGCCTCTGCATACAGATTCACACTGATTGGCCACCGCTTTACAGGGTTGAAATCAACTAATGACACTGTAAAACAATACAGACAGTGCTACAATAATCAATACAGACAGGGCAAAGACAATACAGTACAAAACAATACATATTGTGCAAAGTGATTAACAGTGCAAAACAATACAAGACAATGCAAGACAGTACAGACAGTGCAACGCAATAAAACAGTGCAAAATAATACAGATGGGAAAGCAATACAAGATGATACAAGACAATACAGAATGTGCAGATCAATTGACAGTGCAGAACAATTAAAGACGGTGCAATACAAGTGTGCAAGACAAGTCAGACAGTGAAAAACATTTGACAGTGTAAAATAATACAAGACAATGCAAGACACTACAGACAGTGCAATACAATACAAAATGGTATAAAATGATAGAGAATGCAAAACAGATGGCAGTGCAAAACAATTTAAGATAATGTAAGACACTGTAGACCGTATAAAACAATTAAAAGTTACAGATTGGGGGAAACCAGCGCAAGTGCAAGATAATGCAGAAAATGCAAAAACTAGAAAACATACTGATGGTGTGATAGTACCAGTGGTCACTGGCGGATCTGAGCGTCGTGTATCAGAAAGGTTACACGTCACGTTATCTTTTTATCTTTAATAGCGGAGTTCAAGTGCCAGCCGGGACGGTTCCAGTGCGGGACAGGCCTCTGCGCCCTTCCCCCATTCATCTGCGATGGCGAGAACGACTGTGGAGATAATTCTGACGAAGCCCACTGCGGTGAGGCAACCTACTGTTTCTTTATAGCTCAAAATTAATTTGCTGGCTCTCTGTCGTTTTTTTTTTTTTTTCTTCCCTTACAGCCTCTAAGGACGAGAAGCTATTTTAAAAACCAAAAATAAACCAACAAAAGTCAACATGACAAAAGGGTTTTGAGCCCTTGGGATCTGGGTTGTCATTGAAAAGCTGCACAAAGTGTGAAATGTCAAAGTAGGAACCTGTCTGCTTTTATTAACGTTACCGCTATCCTTTCCACTTTGAGATTGAAGCTTCTTCTCTTTGTTGAACCGTTACTCACTCTGTCTTTTTTTCTCTAGTCTGAACTAGACTAGAGAACTATTAGGTTTCACACGCTGTAATGTGTTCATATTATTTCCAGGCATGATGCGTGCGCAATCATTTTATCATCATCAAACAGGCATTGTAATTCCTCAAAGCATTTTGAGCAGCTAATAATTATGATCATACACTAAAGTAGTCAATGAACTTCTTGCCCATTACTCAAGGGATCATTGATCCAGAATCGTTATTAATGCCTTAGTGTCTTTGCATCACTGTTGCATTTCTTCTGATCTCATTATTTTGAGCACAAAGTATGTGTTTCGTTATTTCCAGACACATACGTCTGCCTGTCTGGACAGTTCAAGTGCACGCAGAAGCAGAAATGCATCCCCTTGAACCTGCGCTGCAACGGTCAGGACGACTGCGGAGACGCCGAGGACGAGACCGACTGCCGTAAGAGGCTCGCCAAGTGCCGCCGGCGACGTCACCTCGTTATGAAGCGCGTCTGCGCTCGGCGGCTGATAGAGCCGTGAGACCAGGCACAAAGAGCCCGGCCGTGACACGGCCAGTCATTTCCCGTCTGAAGAGTGGCCAACGTTCCTCCGATACGCACGAGAGGAGCAGAAAAGCAACTTTATCTGCCTTTGCTGAAGGCGGCCCTCCGATTACAGCTTTGACAAATGTCTCGGAGTCGTTAAATTCAATGGCAGGATATCTCCAGCTGAAGTACCCGCCTGTGAGAATCCCTGATTAATCTCACAGGCTGTAATTATTTCACAGCTCAGACAAATCTGTTTTTCATTTTAATACCGGACCGTGATTAAAAGGAGTTGTCTTCCAAAGAAGATGAAGAAAGATTTACAAGTTCCTTGCAGAATGAACACTTTTAGATTTCGATTTGGAGCAACTCAGTCAGGGTGTTTATAATAGCGTAAAGCCTGTTAATTCCATATTCGGTACATGCGGAGTCATCTCCGGTCCGAATGTAGTGCAGGCCTGGAGTTTAGTGTGGCCTTTGGACGGATGTGTTGTAATGTATCGAGATTCACTTGAGACAAGGATCCGAGGTGGACCTCATCTCATTTTCATCAAGCAGGATTCTCTAAGAAGCAGACCAGTTCAGCCCTGTAGAAAGACACGAAAACCCGACGTCGATTAGGGGCATTTCTGCTGAAGCTGACTTTTTCCTCATCTCCACAGGCTTGCTGATCTCATAGCCTGCTGAGAGGCTTCTGGCTTAAGTGTGGCACACTTTGGCCAGTTGTGAATATCTCCACACGCCTTCAAATGCCACAGACCGGATGCTTTCGGGGGTCCCATCAACAGCACTGAGCCTGGAAACACGCCCATTTAGCACAGCCAGATCTGAGTTCAGGAATTAACTGGCTTTTATGTTCGCAATTAAGCCGGCTTGGTTAGGACCTCCATCACTTGCTGGCACTGGGCAGTTAAAAAAATTAGGTTTGCTAAGGCTGCAAGATAGCACACTTTGTTAAAGCTGAGCCCCCACAATGCATCAGTTTATTTGTTAAACAGTGGAAGACCAGTGAGGGTTACATTGTCTTTTATCTTTGCATTGATTAATTAATAATTTTCTTTTTATGTGATAATCCATGTTTTTTTTCTGTGCAGCCTTCTACACTTTTGCTTATCGATTTAATTATCTCTCTCTTTGTGTATTTGTATGTCTTTGTGAAATCCGGGTCCCTCTGCAGCGGAGAGCACATGCTTGCCAGAGCAGTTTCAGTGCAAGACAACGATGCACTGCATCTCCAAGCTATGGGTCTGCGATGAGGACCCCGACTGCGCAGACGGCTCTGATGAGGCCAACTGCGGTAGGTAGACTGTCCCTGTCAATCATCTCTGAGCTGGGAGCTGGGAAAACTTATTGTCGGGCGAGGTGTGTTTGGTGTTTTGGGGCCCCTGCTCTGAAAGTCACTTTGGGGCCCCCGGCCCTCCCTTCAGCTGTTTAAAAAACAGAATAAGTAGCTAGCGAGTAGAATGGGAAGATCATAGCTATTTGGCAGGTTAGCACCCGTCACTGTCTCCTAAATAAAGATCGCATTTATTTAATATTTGGTGTGGTGAGTGTTTTAGCAGACCCACGCGCTCTACTCTCTGGGAGCCGGCAGATTAGGGATTAAACTGACGTACATGTTCTTTATTTATTCAGCAAGGTGCCATCACACATGGGCAGAGCGGCGCCTGTAAAGCACTTGGACATCAGAGCGATGAGACAGGGAGGTTAACTCAATTCCACCCCTAGCAGGGGTGTGAATCAGACAAGTGTGAACAGGATCCAGCTGCCCCCTGCCTCCTAAAGTGCAACAGGGGCTAATAAGCATTTGGAAGTCATTAAATTGGACTTACGTGGGTTACAAATATGCCATCTCATGGAGAGCATGATGGGATATGCGAAAAGACGGGGATGCATAGGGTACTACTGTTCAGTTATTATTAGTGCTATTATTAAAATGCATGTGTTGTTAATGTCCAGAGCGCACTATAATTCCAAGCATAGTTTTTCTCCACAAAGGTTCCCAGGGTAGCATATTCCGTGGCTTTTGGAGGTGGGGCTTTGGAATGGCCTCTGTGTGCACACTACGCGGGTGGATCCTTTGGGCTTCCTCCCCCCCCGATGTGCGGCTTGTTGGCACGAAGGACAGACGCACGGTGTGACTCACGGGCTGCCGGCGGGGGTGTGAGGAGGAGGGGGGTGTAACCAGCTGTCCTCTGCTTCCCGGGAAGCACGCAGGGAGGCTTGATTTGACAGTAGATCAGAGACAACTAAACTGGAGTGAAAATTGGGAGGAGAGTCGCCTTATTTCCCCCAAGGCAGCAGAGATTCCTCCGGGGCACTGCGGCATCACCGCTACCCGCCCTGTCGCTGGGCCACGCCGCCGCCCAAGGTCAGAGAGATGCGGAAGGGGGCCCCCTGTTGGCCTTAGACAATTACACTCAATATTAAATAAACAAGTTTCCTGTTTAGGAGATGCTGAAGCCGCATGTTCTGCTAACCAGCGAGACAGCTACACTCACCTGTTTAAAACGTCTGTCAGGCCCCAGAACCATGCGACCTTCGCTGGCAGTAGTGCATATTTGCCCCCCGTCTAGCGGCCTCCTCGCCAGAGCTGTGCCCACAATAGCTGGCCGGATATAGGCTCAGAGGGTGGCTGTGACACAGTCTTCCGAGGCCCCCGTGCTCCTCAAGGCCCCACCTGTTCCAGGCGTCCTCGTCTGTGCCTGTTGTGGTTGGCTTGCCTGGCTTTGACATACAGATTATTATTTAAACAAAGAGGAAGGCTCAAACATTGTGTGTTCGGAAGTACTGTCAGCGAGCTGGGTGTCTTTTCATATTTTATCTAACGCGCTCAGTATTGTCTGCGGGCTTAAAAACGTTAGTAGCAGCGTGAGCTCACTCCTGCCTTCCCTTGGGAATATCGGCTCCCTAGTGTGGGAATCTTCATCGTGTGGAACCAAAGCTCCCTTTCCAGCCATCATGTGGCGAAATAAAAAAAAAAGACAGAGCTAGTTTTCCAGTCGGTGTTAGTTTTACAGACAGAGGGAGTTTTGTGGGTTCAGATTTAATAGCTTTGGCTGCCTGAAAAGGGATTGCTTTGAAAGGTCACGTGCCAGCATTGCATCACCTGCAGTAAACATCGGCGAGCGCGGGCACAAGGACTCTTATCGCTGCATGGACAGAGAAGCTCAGGTGGGCTTTGGTGTTAAGCTGATAGCAGAGACCAGCAGTCTGATAGTGATTGGCTGTCTTTGAACTTGAAATTATTGATTATACTGAGTGTTAGGGCTTCCATGAGCAATCCAACATATGCAGCGAACCCCTGTGTGGACTGGGATAAAAAGAGAGGTGTCCTTTATCTTTGTTATAGTTTTTATGTATGGCAGTTCAGTCACCAGGGGGTGGGGTGGGGTGGGGTGGCGGGGGGGGGGGGGCAGAGAGGGCAACCTTGGGCCTCAGGTCTCCGGGGTTGGGGGTTGGTTCTTGTCTGGCTTCTGTACCCCCCCGCCAGCCTGGACCCTTGCCG
>JAODKM010000034.1:3114340-3131180 GCA_026780845.1 Petrocephalus sullivani
CTGTCAGGTCCCCATCTGTGCCGGTATCCCTGCCCCCCGTCTCTCGCTCTCTCTCTCCCTCTCTGCTGTAACGTCCCCATCTGTGCCGGTATCCCTGCCCCCCGTCTCTCGCTCTCTCCCTCTCTCGCTCTCTGCTATAAGGTCCCCATCTGTGCTGGTATCCCTGCCCCCCGTCTCTTGCTCTCTCCCTCTCTCCCTCTCTGCTGTAAGGTCCCCGTCTGTGCCAGTATCCCTGCCCCTCGTTTCTCTCGCTCTCTCCCTCTCTCGCTCTCTGCTGTAAGGTCCCCATCTGTGCCAGCATCCCTGCCCCCCGTCTCTTGCTCTCTCCCTCTCTTTCTCTCTGCTGTAAGGTCCCCATCTGTGCCGGTATCCCTGCCCCCGTCTCTTGCTCTCTCCCTCTCTCCCTCTCTGCTGTAAGGTCCCCATCTGTGCCGGTATCCCTGCCCCCCCCCCCCTTCACTTTACATACTTCATTGATTTATATGGTCATCAGACCTTCCATGAGATGGGGGGGGATCAGAACAGTGAGACTTTTATGCCAGTTTTTTATTCTTTTTGTCAGAATCTGATTCCGGCTCCGCGGTGAGCTCCCGTGATGAAAGCTGGGGGGTGCCCTATGTTTGTGTCTGCCTCCATTTCGGGAGCATGTTGCCCGCCCCTGGCCTTGTGTGGGGGGGCATAAAGGCAAAATGAAAACTCCAGGGTCTCCAGCTCTAACCCCCCTCAGCTCAGTGTCTCAGCGCAAACACTTTTTAAATTAAAGCGCAGCTCGCTGTTAAGATATCCCTCTGCGTGGCCGGCCCCGGCATATTGGCCCCGTTGCCAGGGATCGCTGGGTATCACTGGATCATTTACTCCCCTCCTGGGCACCCCTTTATCCACGCCAGACGCTCCACGCTCTGCCTCTACCTCATCACATTTAAATGGACCTTTTTCCTACTTGATGGATTTCATTGTTCTGGACCAGATGTACAATAAGGCTAGAAACTATGGTAATAACTGGAATCTAGGAGTGATATTTTTACCTTTTAGCATTTCTTTTAAGAAGCCCTTAAGAATATTTGAACAGTCAACATGCCAGGAGGACATGAATTTCTGACTGACGGGTCCTTTATAGGGTTTGAGAGAACAGTATGTCTTTATTAAATTGCACAGCAGGCAAAGGCAGCCATGCTTTTCAAGGAAATATATGGCTGTTTGTTACAAAATGACTTGTAGGTGATGGAATGGTGCTGCTTTAATTACAGAAGGGTGAATCTGGACTCCAGAATGGTTTGTTGTGGTGTGTAACCTCATCTTGTATGAGATGAATGTTAGCATTTTATTGTTCTTTGCAGAGCTCCCACAGGATATTACTGATGTAAATATAGACTAGGTAATAAAGTAAAGCTTTTTTAAATTATAGCATTCCAGTAATTCAATGGCTATCATTAGAAGTATTACATAAAAAAACACTTTTGGTTTATTGCAGGGCTTATTGATTTGTTCACATCTTAGTTTATATCAGCTCTAACTAAATGTGAGATTCTGTTTCACTGATTTTAACTTAATTCGATCAGCATCCTCTCCTGTAATCCTCTGTTTTACCCCATTGTTCAAATGTCATTCCCCACATTGGACAGGTATATTTTCAGTGTCCTGGATCTTGAGGCCCATGTTATTCTTTTCTTAATTATGAGACTGGCTTCTCTCCATGGTGCCGCTTCTAATCTTGTGGAGTAATTAAGCGGACTCGTCACCCCGGCACACGCATCCTCTCTGTGCCGAGACTCGCACTCGGATCACGCGGAGAGAGAGCGGAATGCCTGAATTCATGACCAGGTGTTATCCTACCCGGGGAGATATGTCCTGATTTCCTGCGTATGGTCTGCTCACTCTGGCCGCATTCTGGTGCAAATTCTAGCTATGATATGGCCAAGGCAACTGAAAGCCCTGTAACATATGGCTACCTGCCTGTCATCTGTCAGACAGAAGAAGAGGCAGCTGAACTGCACACTATGCTGTTTGTTAGCATGTGCATTTGTGTGCTTATGCGAGACTGATATGCTCTAATAACAGCCATATGGCAAAATTTTTATTGCGATAAATATTTTCATTCCAGTGCATATTGATAATTATCACAATATAATTCAGGTCTTTCATATTTACTTTCTTTCTGCTTAAAAATCATACAAAAAACAGTAGGGGCAGTGTTATTATAGTTTTGATTTTTCAATCCTTGTTTGACATGCAGCGTAGTTTGTTAGTCTTCAGTGTGTTCTTTTTTTAATATATACTTTTATATTCAGTTTTTGTATATTTTAGCCATTTTTTAGTGGTAGGCTGAAAGTTTTACAGCTGTTTTATAAGTCTTATTTTTAGAGAATCCAGCATGAATACACAGTGCACATTATGTTTCAGGTATTCTTAATGGTCATTGAAAGGCAATATACTGGATTTTTTTGCCTAATTTCCACTTAGGTGGAAAAATGAAAATAATCATTACTTCAGCTAAATATTATTTAAAAATGGCACCTGAGAGTATTTGACATACTTTTATTTCATTTTAGAAGCATGTGTTTTTCGGTTGTCTATTTCTTGCAATTGTGGTCATTTTTCTTTTTCATTTGTAACGTGTGTTATCTATGTGTAAATTTTTATGTCAACATATTCTTTATACTGCCCAGCCCTATTTCCTGGCCTGCTATGACATGAACAGGGATGGCTTTAACCCTAAATAGTCAGAAGATTGTAGCTGCTACTCTACTCCCACACCTGGACTGCCGTGGTGCTGCATGCACAGAGCAGTTAGCTACCAGTGCCAATGCTTGTAATTCAAAGCAAACACCTGAGCTAAGTCACATGAGCTAACTGGTTTGGGGGTCTGTTAGGGCAGACTTTACAGCTGTGGGAGCCAGGGGGTCCTTGGTGGTGTGGCGTCCAGGGCCCTTAGTCTTGGTTTGTTAGCCCAGACTGACAATGAGCAGAATCCCCTGCCGGTGTAAAAGCCCCCTTCCAGCAAGCAGCCTGTTTTTGGAGGCACTAGTGAAGCGGATAGGGCCTCAAGTGAGGTCCCTGGCCATAGGTATGCCTTCCGTTCTGGGTGACAGGTACCAGTCCTAGTCAAACCATTGGAGGAGATTTTCTAGGTCGAAATTAAGGTCTTCATGGCTAATTAAGCAGGCTAATTGCGTAGCATGCGATAATTTTTGCTCAAAAATGCTCATGGCAACTAAAGGCTACAGTCCAGTGCTGGTAATCACGTGAGACTCGTATCTGTTCCCAAACCAGATCCAGTGACATGCACCTTGAAGGAATTCGCCTGTGCCAGCGGGGAGTGCATCTCAGCGCGATATCGCTGCGATGGAGACAACGACTGCGGCGACAAGTCGGACGAGGTTAGCTGCCCTTCCTAGCAAAGTGATACCGACACATTTGGCTGGTTTATATGAGTATTTGTATCATTTTAAATCGTAACGATTAGGGTAGGATTAAATATTAACTGTAATATTTCACGTAGTAAGTATATAAAATGTGTATTAATAATGGCCACTTCTACTGTATTAAGCCAATGGTTTTGCTAAATTGTGAATTTTACAGCTGATAGTGCTTCTTCCTGGGCTATGAAAAGCTGCCACTGTATCACCCACAGCCGGCGTCCCTGGTTTTCAAATAGAAGTTTTAATAGAAATAGAAGTTTGTATGGTACAGGAAGTGGCAACGTGTACCCGAGTCAGGGCTTGGGCTGGAGCCGGCTGGAGAGGAGCTGATCAGGAGAAAGCCTCACACCTGACCTCTGTGATTTCAGTGGGGTCCACCTGAAAGACCCATCTGTGTAATCAGAAAGGGAACCACCTAGCTAGCTAATCAATCAGCCTATGGCATGAAAGACCGATCTGTGTAATGCGAAAGGGAACCACCTAGCTAGCCAATCAATCTGCCTCTGGTTCTCAGCGTGGGGGTTTGATAATCAGCCACGAGAATTACATAGCAGTGCCCTTGTTCTTTAATAAGGTTCCTCAGTTGTTTTCTGGCATTGTGTTCAGGGTCTCGTCTTATAAATGTTGAAGTTATAAAAGTTGCAGTCAAGGCTGTTACCAAAAGCGTGGCCAGCGCTCAGGTTTGCCATACAAACTACAGCTACAGTGTTCACCCCCCCCTCCAAAAAAAGCTTAAAATTACATAAAAATGTAAAAAAGGAAATGTATGAAGCAGAATTATGATTTGGGCAATTTTAGGACTACAGTATGTAGTTCATTGCCTTTGTTTGTCAGTGCCTACTGAAGTTCTATGAAAAGATGTATAATTATTTAAAAAATTATTACCTTTAAGTGGGGACTTAAAACGGTTATAATTAGCAGTGCACATTCAATGAAATACCTGTGAGAAATCACCCATTGACAAACAGTACTTAATATATATAACAACATTTAATTAGAGAATAAAAAAACCCTTAAATATCCAGTTTTTTCCCTAGTGTCATTTGCTGCTGTTGCTATAACAACACACTGCAGGTCTGATTAATCTAATTTAAAGGCTGCCCCCTTTACATTGTTCGCTATGTAAAGCTCAATTACTCTACAGTTAGCGAGACGACCACCATGACTAATGGGAGATTGTAATAAAAAGCAAAGTGTGAGAAACAGCAGCGTCGAGACCATCTATCACTGCCGCGTTCGCTGCTATGACGGTTCTGTCCTCTGCGTTATCTTCACCATCAATGCCCCCACCTCACTTTTACTCATGGCTATGCAGGTGATTGGAATCAGTCCAGCTGGACATAGGGGATATTGGAGGGAATGTCTGTGGTATCGGTCCGTACGTGGTAAATGTTGACATTTTGTAAATGCCATTAGAATCTTGTTTCTGGCTTATAGCATAGAGCCAGGTCCATTTTCAGAATCTGAATCAAGATCTAGATCTTTATTGGCCAAGTGTATTAAACATGCAATCTGTCTTGCTGGCTGTGCCCCTGCAGAGCATGTAACATGCAAGATGACTTGCGAGTGTGTACACATGGAAATTGTACATATACCTTTAACGATCTACTCAGAGTCAGAAGCAGCATTGGATGCAATAAAGGGTGAATGAATAAGGAAATAATGAGAGAAGTTTGGGTGACGGGGGTGTGGGGAGCGAGTGGGTACCGCGGGACCAACGCTGCTCTCTGGCCACTAACAGAAGGACTGCGAGATGCGCTGCTCCGAGGACCAGTTCCGGTGTCTGAACGGACTGTGCATCTCCCCCAAGTGGGTCTGCGATGGGCAAGAGGATTGCAAGATGGGAGAGGATGAGAGCAGCTGCCGGACCACAGGTACAAGGCCGCTCCACCCCCAGCAGGCTCGCTTAAAGATGGCCTATCCCTGGGCGGCTGATGCATCGACAGAAACATTTTGTTTTCTTCTTGCTGCAAAGAAATGGAATGATTGTCAGTGTAACATACTAAGCTGAATGTGCACAACATGACAGCTCACAGCAATAAAAGGAGAGCAGATTGAAAGAAGCAAGCAATTTGACCCCCAGCCGGCAGTCGTTAGCACTGTGGAGGTTACAGTGGAGCAGATTGCACGAGAAAACCACGAAGGGAAAATCCTCATTGTTGAAGTGATTTATATAAGCTTTAGCCATCCACCATCTGTATGTCTACTTGAGTCCTCATAATTCAGCATAATTGACCTGAATTTTGAGTTTTTGTACTGCACATATATATATATATATATATATATATATGTATATATATATGTATATATATATATATTTTTTTTTAATAATGCAGTTGTTCTCATCACTTGTGCAAGGAGGACCAGGCTGGGACAAACGGAGGAATTTTAATGAGTATAACAAACAAAACTAAAAATGTTTGGCTTTATTTTTGCTTAGTGCGTAGATATACATTAACATCTGAACCAAAGCCCACTACCCTACATTACCGCAGTTTTAATCAAAACATTAAATAAACCATGTGATGGGCGATATTTATATTTATGTCTTCTGTTTTATCTGCCATCTGAATATATCTCATATCCAATCATACTGTTGATTTTTTGAAATATTTCTGCAGAAATGACCATTTTTAAGAATGCATCAATGTCATGGCAGGTCGGTAGTACAGGGGAGTGTTTTCTGAAATAGTACCTGATTTGCAGGGGCTAATTATTTTTCATAATTGTGTATTCTGCTACCAACTGGAATGGGATTTGTTAATCAGATCGGATTTAAATACCGGTGTAAACTGAAATGCGAAGGACAGGAAAAGGCATTGCCTTCATTTTAGGAATATCTGACTTTCTCTCTGACCTTGCGATTTGTACACTCTTATGCAAATGGGCATGTTGGACTAACCAGGAGATCATGGTTTGAGTGCTTGTGCGATTTCTGACTTTGTACCCATACCAGCCTACTGATGACTGAGTTCAGACAGCCTTCTGTCTGTAAGAATATTACAGAAAGATGTTTCTTTTTTTTTAAGCAATTTGGTTCTCAGTGAAGACTCAGTGTTTCTATTCACTGAAAAGTGCACAGAAAGCTGTCCGAAGGCGCTTTCAACAGCCCCATCCTCTAAGGCTGGAATTAGCTGTGAACTTTGTGATGGCTAATTGAAAGGAAAGTGGAAATCAGAGCTGAAAGTCACATACCACATTGTGCTTTCCTTTGAGACACACACAGACATGTGTGTGCGTGTGAACATATATTTTCTGATCACAGGCACAGAGGCCTAACCCGCTGAGCCACACAGCTCTCACTGCCCTCTCCCTATGAGTGCACCAAACATGTAGGACAGTAGTCCTGATAATACCATCTAATGACAATCGGTGTTTCAGGGACGGGGGGTGTGGCTTACAGAGTTTGGACACACTGTGCCAGTGATCTGAAGGTTATCAGTTGAAATCCCAGTCTTTGATGGGCCCCTGAGCCAGACCCTTAACCCTCCCAGTTGCCCCATGGGCTGTCTGACCCTGCTTTCCCCCTTTCATTGGTTGTTGTTTCATGAACAAACAAAACGACAAAGATGTTTCCTGCTATAGCTAGCTGTGTTGGCTGTTCCTAGTGGCGCCCCCTTCCTGTTCACTGGATGAGTATGAGTGCACCATTGGAGGCTGCGTCTCTGCCCGCCAGAGGTGTGACGGCCACGACGACTGCCCGGACGCCTCTGACGAGGTGCGTATGTCTGCCCTGCAGCCACAAAGTGCTTTCCTGTGCTGCCTTTACGTGCAGAATCATCAAATGCCTGCATCAGGCAATGTGAAAGGCCTCAGATCGATTCTGCTCTGTAAGGAATGGTAATTAAACTGGTGCCCCAAACAAAACGTGTCTTAATTGTGCAGGTGTGACCATGGTTTGTTTGCTGTTGGTATCTCTCCATCAAGATACATTTAACATTTGGGTTACACAAAACATTTCATTTATATCACTGGTTCCTTACTGTGTGTGGTAGCGATATTGTTAGTTAGAGGGACGCTCGAGACATCCCCTTTGTAAATGACAGGCCGTGTTTAAATTGTTACAAGCTGGCTCCGAGAGTAAACCGACTGAGGAAATTGAAAATCATTTGCGACGTGGTCTGTCCCATCGGCTGAATGGCATTTTGCAATAATTGCCTCAGTGGGCTGGTCCACAGGAAGCTTGATGAAGGACAGGCAGTGTAGCATTGAAAACAAAGGTTTCCCGATGCCATTTCTGGGGAACAGGTACTAATCCAAAAAAATAAAACCTCAGAAGCAGTGCCAATTAGCTGCCAAGCAACTGTCACCATGAGCGGTGATGGCAGTCTCATTATTTCAGCTCAGCCACTCCAAAGAAGACAACCATTTTTTCTTAATGACAAAAAACGACGGGGCTTAAAGTTGCATTCAAGGGCCTGGCATGGTGTTAGATTTCTAAGGAGGCTAGCTGTGGTTTCTCTATTGAATCTCAGAGGGGCTCTGGTATAATTAAAATCATCCTCTTTTTTCAGCATACCTGTGCAGTGTCAATAGTGTACCTATGCTTTAATAACCGACACCAGTCAAAAGTCCTGCGATGTTAAATATAAAGGTTATTCCAAGTGACCAAAAGTCCTCTAATAAAGGTGAGGTAATCCACCTTGGGTTACAGTGATTCATTGGCCTTCCCAGTGGGTTCCTCTCCCGCTAGCTTGTAACGTAACATGGGTTACTTTCTGTCTAGATTGTAACGTAACGTGGGTCTCTTTCTCTCTAGCAACATAATGTGGGTTCCTTTCTGTCTAACTTGTAACGTAACGTGGGTTCCTTTCTGTATAGCTTGTAGCATAACGTGGGTTCCTTTCTCTCTAGGTTATAACGTAACGTGGGTTCCTTTCTCTCTAGCAACATAATGTGGGTTCCTTTCTGTGTAGCTTGAAACGTAACATGGGTTACTTTCTGTCTAGCTTGTAATGTAACGTGGGTTCCTTTCTCTCTAGCAACATAACGTGGGTTCCTTTCTCTCTAGCTTATAAGGTAACATGGGTCCCTTTCTCTCTAGCAACATAATGTGAGTTCCTTTCTGTCTAGCTTGTAACGTAACGTGGGATCCTTTCTGTCTAGCTTGTAATGTAACCTGGGTTCCTAACTTGTAACATGGGTTCCTTTCTCGCTAACTTTTAACACAACATGGGTTCCTCTCTCGCTACCTTGTAACGTAAAGTGGATTCCTGTCCCGCTAGCTTGTAACGTAACGTGGGTTCCTCTGCTCCGTTTGCTGATGGGCGATACACACGGGACAGGCAGTTAGAGTCGGGCAGATGGTGTCCCATTGCCCCCGCAGGTGGACTGCACCCGGGAATGCAAGGAGGACCAGTTCCTGTGCAAGAACCGGGCTCACTGCATCCCGCGCCGGTGGCTGTGCGACGACGTGCACGACTGCAGGGACCACAGCGATGAGTCAGACTGTCACCACGGTACATCGCGACATGCTAACATGCTAATGTTCTTCTGGACTGGCTTTGATATGTTGATGTAAAACATACTGGTCTACAGAAAGGCTCTATTCTGGGTGGCTATCCTGATGAAGGTTTCCTGCTACCAGCTATGTGTGAAAATTCAGTAATGACTTTAAGAGGCATGATAATTTCGCATGTTATGGTGGGGTCTCTGTCGATGTCCTGCTTGCTTATCTTTTGCGGGTATCTTAAAAGACTGTTCTTTTCTTTTTAATTATATCATTTACATTAGAAAAGCTGCATCATCTGGCTCACAGTTTAGTAACGCCTTTAATGGATATATAGACTGTTTTGTGCTTTTGGTTTCTCTTGGCTAACTTGAAGATAAAATTGCCTGCAATCCCATAATGTAAGAGTCACCCATGAATTATAGAGCAGTTTTGTCGCCTGTGGTGCTATCGGGCTTGCAGATAAGAATCAGCAGAAAATTGGCGCTTTTCTTATTTTCCCCTGTTTTTCTCATAATCCCAGCCATTTTTGCAGTTATTGTGTGCATACAGAGGTATCCAATGCAGCGGCTGTCCTGCGGAAGAATCGGCAGCCTTTGCTTTTAGGCTTGAATCACAGTATTTTGTTTTCCACCACTGAGGATTATATTTATATAAAAAGGATGTCTTTGGGTAGTTTTTTTCCAGGATATACAATTTCACTAGGGCATAACCCCTCTCCCTGAATGGCCTTTATTCAAAAAATGTTTTTTCGAACGAATCCTACCAGTCACAAGGAGTCTATTGTATAGTATCTATTTTTGTAGAAAAGGTTTCAATTCGGCAAGTCGGGGCTGCCCAACCTCAATAGGGATCTGGCCTGAACTCTGAACCTAATACAGAAACCACCAGCCACGAAGAAATGACAATCCAAACAGGATTATAATTACTATCTGCTCGAGTGAAGTTTTGAAAGGTGTGAGCCAATCTCATTTTTTTTATACAATGTGGGAAAACTTCAGTGGGCAGCATTGTCCAATTGTTAAAAGGAAAAAGAGAGAGGCACAAAGAACCATCTAATTTCCAATGTGATTATTTCATTCCCTGCATGAGTGGGAGACTGTGATCTGGAGGGGGCCTGGCATGTCACGTGTCACGTATGACACCCTCCACTTGCTTTTTTCATGCCAGGGAGAATTTGATTCGCCTGTGTGGAGAGCAAAGAGGGTGATGAGGATGTATTCTTCATTTTTTTTTGTTTATTATAAAGCTATAAAGCTGAGTCCAGAAGGCATGTTGGTTGTGCTGGTATTTGCTAAACGTTGACGTACGTGTCCCAGCGCGGCTGTGGTGTGGTGTGTTTGCGCCGCGTAATTAAGACCCGCTTCAGATGAATGGTGCCTGCCATCCAGAGCTGTGCAGCTGCTGCTGCCTTTTTGTTTTTGTGTTTGCATTGTCTGTTTCCATAGCAACAGTGGTGTGTTATAAACAGCTGCTAGTTAGCGACTGTGAAGCTACATCAAACTGTGACAGATACTTTTCAGCTGTCGGACCAATAGGTCAGAGCTGTCCAGAGGAAGTCTGCTGATTTAAGCCGACGAGAGATGTATCTTAGATACATTGGGCCTCATTCACCAACATATTCTTAAGTTTTTTCTTAAATTTGTCCTTACGAAAATTGCTTGGAAAATCTATGTCGGATTCATGACTGGTTCGTATACAGCAGAATTCTTTGCCCCCGTGTTCCTAAGAATGATGAATCCCACGTCTTCGTAACTGCAAGTGCGTGCCCGTGTTTCTGAATTAGCATAGGGAAACGCCCCGCAACGTCCCATAAAAGGGCATGAGACTGTAGGGCCATGTGCAAGGAAAGTCGGCCGAGAAGCATGGCAAAGAGACGCGCGGACCGTACGGCTCTGGACGCGGAGAGAATACAATTTTAATGATTATTCCTTTTATAGATTATCCAATATATGTTTTTATATCAGCTGCTTTTGCATGAGTGCTGCATGTGTTTTCCGATACAGTCACAATAATTTTCATCTTTGCTGTTTAAAACAGTCCTAGACAGGTTTGTGAGAAGTTTACGTTAACTAATTTTAAATACCCCAATATTTATTACGATGAAATAAAATCGCTATATTTAGAATTTCTCCAATACCGTGCTGCCCTAGTATATTAAATAAAATATTGCGTCTGTTCTTCTGACCAGATCGCAATTATTAACCTAGAATAGTGCAAAGATTAGACCAGATCAGAAAACGTAATGTAAAATGTGGCAGAATTATACAATTTGCAACTTGCTCTCCAGTTTCCAAATCAGAAAAAAGCACGCCACGCGTGTCTAAAACCCTTCTCGGGTTTGTGAAGAAGCTTGCCCCCTGCGGTATCAAAATACATCCAGCGTCTTTTCAGAATTTCGATCGTTCGCTCGATGGTGGAGCGGGTGCGTGTGTGCCTCTGTTTGTACGACGTCTCCTGGGGAGTCTGGGGGTTCACCAGTGGTGTCATTAACCATGGGCATACCCTCGATCTCCTAATTAACGATACATTCATTTGAAAACAAAAAGAAACCCACTGTAGCTGGATTTCGAAAATGGTTGAAATATGCGTACCAATGAGCCACGCATCTCCAGCAGCTCTTTGTTCTAGGTGCATACCCACCAAACTGTTTTGCAATATATAGGAGTCATGTGCACCTCCTGGGAAGTGGGAGACTACATTCAGGAGATGGTACTGGGGGTCTCAGATGAGTTGCATGTTGGCGCTTGGTATGGTACTGTTTGTGGTTGAGGTAGGGAAATAGGTCTGGTGAGGGTGCCTTGATGCGCACATGAGTGCAGTCTATTGCCCCAATGACACAGGGTAGACCAGCAATAGCATAGAACCCTCTCTTGACTGATAGCTGTTGTTGTGCTCTATAAGGGAAGGCGATGTGTAGCCAGCTAATTTATTCCATCGACAACTCGTGGCAGAGCACGGCTGATGGATGGCTAAGATATTCCCACCCGGTCTGCTAACTTCTGCTGAAATGTCCCAGTGGCTAAAAAACCTAAGGTGGAAAGTACCTGCACATGAGGTGGCACTGCTTTCGCCCGTCTGGTATGGCTTCGCAGCGCTGGCTCCAAAGTGTCACACAACTCCATTAAGACTGGTCTTGGTAGCTTAAACCTTCAGATTAGGTACTCCTCAGTCTCTGCAAATAAATCTAACTGATTCTCAAGCATGCGTTCCCTTCTCAGAGCACGACTGGCAATAGAAATGCCATTTTGATAGCAAACCCGATGCATGGAAACTGGTCTATGGGTCCTATAAACAGCGTGATCAAGCACTGAACAAGGCAGGATTTAATCCACATGATTGCCGATTGTACCATGAAAATTAATTTTAATGTATTGATATTTATAAATAAATTAAATTATTAATAAATAGTATGAACAATTAAACAAGTTATAAATAATAATAGGTAATAATTATAAATAATTTATAAATGAACATTTAATTAATACCTTATTTCATAAATTATTATTTAATTATTTAAATAATTTATAATTTAGTCATGTTAAAGTTATTTTTAAAAGTATACCAAAACATTACATTAAAATACTATGCATTTTATCAGCTGTACAATTGACAAAACTGCTAAAACCAATTATTTTGAACAAACTATCATCACTGACATGTGCGTAAGAGTAGTCTTGAGTGTGCGTAGATTCTGTTCTTAGCTAAGAACAAATTCCAGATAAGTAAACATTGGTGAATGTCAGAATCTTCGTAAAAAGTGCGGAAGAACAAATTTGTTCGTAGGAATGGTTGGTGAATGAGGCCCAATGTCTTTCCATCCTCAGTATAAACTCTATACTATTTTGTGGTCATTGAATTTTCCTGGCTAATAAGTATATAGTAATTACCTTAAAAAGCGATATTCATAAAACCACCTGTAATCTCCATAGGAAGAGCACAACACTTAAAGAATTAAAGGTTAACCCCTGAAATGCCAGTGCACGGGCAGAATTGGGGTGGCATGTGGCTCAGTGGGTTAACCCTGGAGAAGCCCTTTGATTGGACAGATGGGTGACATATAAGCCCCTTGAGCCTTAACCCCCAGCTCCGTCGGGCACTGGACGCTGGCTGACCCTGGACTGTGGACCCCAAGCTTGCTCTCATCTATATAGAAACTGGATATGTGAAAAGACAATTTTCCCACTATTCTGTTCTATTACTGTTGCTATCCATGCAGTGAACTTTTGCGTTCTTGTTTTCACAGCAGCTTTCCGGAAGTAATTGTTTCCGTTTTCCTTTATGCTCCGCGGGAAACTGCAGGAGAGTATTCTTGCCGAGCTGACGAGTTCATTTGCAACAACACGCTGTGCAAGTTGCACGTGTGGGTGTGCGACGGTCAGGATGACTGTGGGGACAACTCGGATGAGGACCCTGATATGTGTGGTAGGAGCTTTTCTGCTTAAATAACAAAACCTATACATGATGTCACACTTCTCCTAGTACCTGAATATAGTTGCTGTGGGATATTGCTCTTCACTAATTTTGAGTGCTGGGATAGAGGTGAGTCTTTGAAGGAGGACTTCATTTGATGGTAGGAATAGGCTGAGACTCACAACAGTGCTCCGAAATCCTAAAAGCAAATGAGATTGGAGAGTTTAATGGTAAACGTACATTTATTAAAATATGCGAACAAAGCAGAGTGGAACTTGTATAAAGGGGTAGATAATGAACAAATATCAGATTTTAAATGTGAGGATCCAAGTGTTCAGCACAAGGGGAATTTATGACACGAAATATATAATACATAATATAATTCTCATATATTTCGTGGTATCATTTGAAGCATCTTTGATAAATAAAAAATGTGTTGTGTGCACTTGCATGCTCTTCTTCTAAATGTTTCTTTAGATTTAGACAGCTGTCTTGAAAAGCTAATCAGTTCTTCTGTAAACTGAAGTCAGGTTTGCTCCTCTGTAAGCTTTTCTCTGAGCAATTTGTCATCTCCAATCCCTGTCTTCAGCTCTGTGATCAAATGTAGTTAAAAAGAAAACTTTGCTAGTCATGTTCTGTAACAGGAATCAGACTGAATCTAAAAATGGAGAGACCTTCGAAAAGTGAAATAATTTGTGTCTTTAATCTGAAGTTTATGTTCGAAACACTGTCAGACACCTACTAGATGGCATTCTCTCAGCTGACAGGGTTCCTCAGACCCCCCAGAAGTAAACGGGCTCTGTCTCCTTGTCTCTTGGCTTCATTGACGGGGCTCACCTGGAGCACTCTTGTTTGAACTTTGGTGACAGACGTATCTCTTTAATCGGCGTTAGATGTATCCCTTTTACTGCACATGGGCTTGGGAGCCCGGCAGCGATTGGCTTAGATTCACGGCACCCCTCTTCCCCCAGCGAAACTACCTTGTCCGCCGACTCGACCTCACCGGTGCAAGAACGACAGAGCTTGCCTCCACACCGAGCAGGTCTGCAACGGTATCAATGACTGCGGGGACAACTCGGATGAAGACGACTGTGGTGAGCGGACCCAGCTGGGGGAGAGACAGTCAGCATTAGCTTGTCTGTGCCATTCTCTGTGAGCCTCTCCCACTGTTCAGTTTTTACTGATTCAGGTGTTTTGGGGAGTAGGGGGTTGTATGGACGGGGGTGGGTTTCTTGATTATGAGGCTTCACTCAAAAAGACACTTTGGCGCCCCCTGCCTTCCCTGTTCGTAATGTGTGCTGCATGTACCCTCATTATTTCATTACATGATTTGTGGGGAAGAAACTGGACAACTTAGGCAAACTTTCTACTTGATACTTTCAGTCTTTGTTTTTTTTTGTTTCTTTTTCGCGTCATGCTTTTATATGGCAGCATGTGATCGCTTCATGGTTTTATATGGCAGTAACATGTGATCGCGTCATGGTTTTATATGGCAGTAACATTAGCTAGTGAGTAGAGTCAGAAGATCGTAGCTAGCTAGCTGGTTAGCAATACATGCTGCTTCAGCATCTCCTGAATAAGCAACATGTTTATTTTATGTTTAGTGTCGGGACTGTTTGTGGCCCATGCAAATGTGTGGTTTGTGTGGTGCTAAACAGCGCCACGGTGAGTAGTTGTGGCATATTAAAATAAATCCATTTGAGCATCTTCGTAAAATGTCTGAGCCCATTACAGGCAGCTCAGAAGTGAGAGGAAAAGCATTTGTTTCCCTTTCATCACACCAAGGCTACTTAAAATGCAGGACATCAAAGATACTGCTTGCACATGCCGTCGATGCCCATCAGCAAATTGAAAATCGGATAGCCACGTGTCCACGTCTGTCGCTCTTTACGTCCTTGTTTACCACGATTAGAAAGCCATGCATTTGTTTCCCCAGCGGAATTTGAGGGCCATTAGAGATGAAAGCGAAGGATATGACATGCCAGAGGTCAGCAGCTGGTCAGGTCACACCATGATGGTGTCAGCTGGTTCCAGCAGACATACACACCAATCCTGTGCAATACATGCCCATGAGAAACACTATAGAAATTGCTATTTCATAACAAAAGCATTACTACAAACTACAAAACTGCAAACTTGCTCTAAATGGTTTGAACTTAGCCATTCTTCCACATTCCTGGGGAGGGGTTACATCTGTGATCTCTGCAAATCTGGAATGGGGCCAGGGTCTATGGGAGGAATGACCGTTGCATTTCTTCTTTAAAAACACGCTCATTTTTCCTGTCTGGCCAGCAGGCAGCACAGCCGGGCGACCTCGACCCTGCGGAAAGGCGGAGTTCACCTGCGGTAACGGACGCTGCATCGCTGCCGAGCTGCAGTGCAACCTGTTTGACGACTGCGGAGACGGAGGCTCAGATGAGCGTAACTGCAAGGCCTGTGAGTTGGGCCCGGTGCCCATTCAGAACAGCCCACTCAGGAGGGCATGGTCCAGACTGCACACTCAGGACAGCCCATTTGAGAGCTGTTCCTACCCTCCTCTTTTGTGTTGATGCCAAGAGATATGCTTTTCAGTACCATTTCTAGCCTCCATGCTCCCAGCTCAGTTTTTTTACATTCCCCACTAGAATTCACTGCCCAGTATGAGCTGTACCGTTGAAAATGAAATAGCCTTTTTAAGCATTCCAAATTGTCATTATGTCATTTGGAAATTCAGGCCTTTCTTCAAGCTATGTTCTAACCTACAATCCACCTTGTACTGTTTAGGTTACATACGCAGTGTTGGGGTAAATTGTTCTTGGTGGTAACTTTGAACACTGCTTGTCTGTGTGTTCCCCTGAGTTATGCTTTTAAAGCATTTCAAGATATTGCATCATCCCGAAAACACCTGATTCATTATATTCCATTATTATATAAAATGTTCCTGTTTCGTAGAGTCAGTCACAGGGCTTCCCGTGTGTCTCGTAGCTAAGAACTCCTCTTTCAGCTCGCTGATGGGTTTCGTTCAGAATCATTGACCATTGTAATGAGCAGGGTTGGAAGAGGAGGAGTATTGATGTTGTTCTCTCACCACTTGGCAGCTCCTGAGGAAGGTGTCTGCATGGGGAAAGTCAATCCATGTGGCAGTGATGCACTCTGCAATCAAAAAGAAACTGATGCAGTGTGTCAGTGCAGACCGGGTTTCCAGAGGAATCCGCGAATTCGGCAGTGTGAAGGTACGACCACGTGCTTGGCCGCAGTGGTCTCGCTTACTGCTGATGGACCAGACAAGCGAAGCCACTGAGGATTATGGGAAAAAACCGAAGGGTAGTGACCCGTCAAGCGCGAAGGAGGAGTTGAGGCCAAGTGTTATAGGGAGGAATTTAAGATCTTGCTATTTTGACAGTTAAACTCATTTTAGATACTAATTTACAATATTAAATCACACAGATTTAATGTTTAGTTTAGTTTAGTTCAGGATTTAAACTTAAGTTCTTCCTTAGAATTTATGGTAACACTTTAGTTGAGGGGCCACAAATCATAGTAGTACCTCATTGACTACTGAAGTACTAATCATGAACAT
>JAODKM010000034.1:3131280-3143106 GCA_026780845.1 Petrocephalus sullivani
GAATACATGAATAATCATCATTGATTAATGATGAAGTAACACATAGTTAATGGTTAATTAATGCATTTACTAAGCATGTATTACTGCATTATTTGTTGCCCCTCAACTAAAGTGTTACCGAATTAATTAATTTAGGTTTAAGTAAAACCTTTTTATAACCACACAAAGTTTCACATTCTTTTTTCATGTGGTTTAAACCCTCTCGACAAAAACCAGCATTTCCTTTCTGACAAACCCACAGTGACCTTAAAAGTTGTCTAAAGGTTGACTTAAGGCAGTTATTAGGCTCATAATTAATAGTTATCAATTCAGGTGCAAAAAATCTTACTACGGCTTCTGGTTAATTTGCATTTAGATGGTGATACCTACAATCACAGGCTTCACTCTGACCTTGTCTTGGGCCTCTATCTCATTTGATGGGATGGGAGATGTGTGAACTTTTGCGTATCACCTGCAGTCAACCAATGGATCGCACTGACGTTGACATTCGTGTATGGATGTATTTATGCACTGTCCGTCTGTGCAATTTGTGTTTATACAAGCTCAGACTCATATATTAACCAGCACTTTGTCCAGCTGATTTACTTTTAAATTAATACCCTTCAAGGTAACTGCCTTTTTTGTGACCTTTTGTGATCTTTAATTATGTGTATCATTCTATTTTTAGTTATTTGTCTCAAATCAATTATATCAGTAATTAAATAGGAATAATGCTAGATAGGAGTTAGATAGGAATATTCTTGGTGGTTTCATTGTGCCAGTGATCTCTGTGGCACAGATGTGGCTCTAACGAACCAGCCTGATTTTATGTCCTTGCGAGGCGGGCTGGGTGACGGGCTATTCTCTTAAAAATGAAAGCAGCACAAATCCTAATTTTTGTGGCATAAAAAAGACAATGTTTTTTTTGTGCTGATTGCCGGGGGCAGCTTCACAGAGCTCTATTAGCGGGGCTACTCCACATGACTTCATCTACAACTTCATCATTAACTGCAGCGATTTCTGCAGCTCTGTCCGTAAAGCTTTCGACAGCCTTTATTAATCTGTCAGGGGGAACATTATTCCTATCTAAAGAATTTGCTATCATACAAAACTCAGCTGCTATATCTTCCATGATAAGCTACACAGTCTACTTCAGAAACATCCCATATGAAACAAAAAGCACTGCTGCAGACCAATCAGTGGAGACCTAATCCTCCTCTTTTAAGCCAATCCGCTGCTTCTTGTAGCATATCACCTATAGTCCACTTTGTCTGAGACTGCAGGTCCACAGTTTGAACACTTCCACTGTGCTTCACAGACCAATCGGTGCAGACCTAATTTGCATATTAGAATCTTTCAGAGCATCAATCTTTCAATCTCTCTGGGAATCTGTCTTTCAATTTATCCATCAATAAGTCTGACAATATATCATTCATTAAATGTGTCAATAAATAATGAAATAAGTTTTGCAATAATGAATTGAACAATTTATTGACATATTTAATTTCTGGTGTATTTATTGGACAAAAAAATTAAGGATTTGTCCCAAAAAAATTCTCCATACCTTGTTACCAAGTGTTCTGGTTTTTAAATAAATCATATGAAACCATCTAAATCTGAAAACGGGGGCATATGATTCAGTCCTGTACCTGCCGTTTCCAAACCAAGTCATTTACTTAACCAAACAGAAGAAAATCACTCAAAGCTGTAAATTTGTGTAGTGGAGGAAAGGATAGGTAGTAACCGATTAAGGGTGGGTACTAATTTATTACGGGCAGGTGGTAACCTATTACAGGCAGATAGTAACCTAGGCCAGAAGCCTGTGGGCAGATTATTTTGAGGTATAAATACATAGAAATAAAGGCTGCACAACTTCCATCTATTTACTTAGAAGAATTTGTTCAACGTTAACTTCTGAATGTACACTTAAGAATGATTTATAAAACTGTGGTTTAATGCATAAACCTGTTTTCTGTCTGTAGCTTTCCAGGCATTGTAGTAACAATTAAGCAGTACGTTGTTGTTTTTGTTGTGAAGCAATTAAGTTGCACACAAGCCCTGACACCCCCCCTCCATACTTCAGATGTTTTGGGCGGGTGTCAGGATTTCTTTCTCCGCCCTCAGCTTGGTGTTCCTGAAAGCTCTCGAATGGAGATGCTTGGTGCCAGGGCACATGAGTCTGTCCCACTTGTCCGAAGCATAAAGATTATGTTTTCTTACAAAAAAGCCCGGTGCCCTTTAACTGAGGCTGACAATAATGGCGACTTCTCTCCTCCGCTTTACTTTTCAGAAGTCAATGAGTGTCTTCACTTTGGGACGTGCTCTCATTACTGCACAAACACCAAAGGATCTTTCAAGTGCACTTGTGACAGGAATTTTAAAGAAATTAATGGAGTCTGTATGGTGAAAGGTAAAGACAAAATTTGTATTTTTGCTTTTGTTGTGTTATGAATCTCAACCCACACATTTTACTGACAACTGAAAACATATATATGATAAACAGGGCATATTGTACATTCATTTGGTTAGGTAGTTTAAGAATCGTAACTACCTTTCTATGCTTTAACGAGACCCAATCTCTCAAAACATTCATAGTGTAAGCATATTGCATGCTTGCATTACTAGTGAAAATATGACTGTATTTCTGTGCAAGTTAGCTACATTTGGCATGCATAGAAAATACCAAATGTTTATGTATGCTTTTTTAAGGCACCGATAGGCATATTATTGAGTGGATCAAAATTTAACACTAAATCACTACTGTGCTAGAGCTTTAAACACAAAACACATTACAGTTTGAAAACGCGCATTAGTGGTGCTAATGTTGTGTATCCACATGTCATTAATTGTTGTGCTATCATTAAGAAGTTATTATTAATAATTACTGATATGTTTATACATTTATATGATCAGTTAAACGTGTTACATATATGTCAATGTTTTAAAATATAAAAGTTATTATTAAAGTTTATTAAAATATCATATTGTTGTTGCATTTGAATATCAATTACATAAGTAATGTATAGATTCTGGAAGATCCTAGTAGTGCTAACTGATATATGTGATGATCTATTGTTCTGTGTGTGTAATCTTGCAAAACTGTTGTCTTAAACCTGAAATGGAATTTAGACACCTTTCATTTTTTTTGCATATTTAATGACTCAACGGGCAGGACCAGAAGATCAAGTGCTCTACATAGCTAATGACACTGAAATCCGAGGTTTTGTGTATCCGTTTAACCAGAGCCATGGACACAAACAGCTGGCACGCACAGAGGACAATGCCAGAGTCATTGGAATGGCGGCTCTCTTTCACCGAAACAAGTTTATCTGGGCTACCCAGTTTAATCCTGGTGGAATTTTTTACAGAGACATCCTAAACAGAAGTCAGTCTAAATCAAATAGTGGAATCATAGTAAGTATCTTGGACGAAATCTTGGACTATGTAAACATGTGACCTGCTGTTTTCAGAGTACAATCTCTCTGATTATGGTAGTGTATGAATTAACTGCATTTCCCCCTCCATTGCAAATCAAATTGAGTTCAAAATTATTGACGCATAAATCTGGGAATGCCATGTGTGGCAACAGCCTTCCACCATAGTGTTGCTCCTTCGCATTTGCATCCATATAAGAATAATGAATATTTCACATCTATTCTGTATGATTCATTACTCTTCTCCCATTTACAAAAATTATATGCTGCCTTGTAAAATTAAAGGGCTGTTTTGATGTCATCAATCCTTGGTTCTGTTACCAAACAAGTAACCTTGCTTATTTTCTTTTTTTTCCATTTTATTCTTTATTTTTACGCTTTAACATGCATATAAGAAGAATCTCTGAATATTTGAATACACACAGTGGCAATAATATGTTTTTGTTTCTCTGTTTGTAATACTACTGTTCTGTTACCAGTTGTACTGTGTCACACTGTACTTATGTTTCCTTACGTGCATCATGTCCCCCTTTGCTCAGTTGATAATTTTATTAGTCATTTTACTAAGTAACTTTTCCTGCCTTCTGTCATGGTCCTACTCACTCTAATACTCTGGCCAAATCCATACTCCCTGGTGGTCAGAGTATCACTCACAATTAGCATGCATGACACTTCTGCAGTCTTAGAGCTTGTTTGCAGTACTGGGACTGTGGTGCATTTTTTTTCTCTCTCATGCACACTTTTCATATCAGGTGTTTAGAAGTGAGTGTCAAAGAATTTGTTTGAGTCGATGCACTTCTGAAGCCTGTCTTCTGCTGCAAGAGTAACAGCACATTATCAGCAGGAGAGTGGAGCCACTCGATACACCTGATTATTGGTTTATATTTGTTTAGGGTCTTTATTTATTTGTTTATTGCTGCATTGCTAATGCCTGTGTCTAGGTCTGTAGCTTAGTTGGGGATTATTGGGTTAGATTGCAGACCACTCCATGTGTCTCTAAAGCCAATCATGTGCCCCCCGGTGCAATTCATTGCATAAACGAGAGTGTGGAACCTCTAACAGTTAGTAATCATTTCGCCATGAAAGGGGACTTTAGCACAGTTGGGTTCATGTTTGAGCCTGATGGTGTATGAATGCGCACATGTTGCAGTGCATGCTGGGTTGGGGAATTGGAGAAACATCAGGATTGCAGGGGAACTAGCTTAACGGCCTCTGATCTGATTGTCCCCAACAGTGTCCCGATTTCCGGAGGCCAAGGGATATCTCGGCCGACTGGGTAACAGGGAACGTCTACTGGACAGATCACTCCAGGATGCACTGGTTCAGTTATTACACAGCCCATTGGACAAGGCTGAGGTACTCCATTAATGTCGGCCAGCTTGGGGCATCAAAGTGCACCCGTCTTATAACGGACATCGCAGGAGAACCTTATTCAATTGCTGTAAACCCAACTCGAGGGTAAGGGCCACCCTTCAATGACTTTACTTATCGTTGTTGTTTTTTATTGCATTTTTTTCTGGAGAAGCTACATTCACAACAAAGTAGTACTCAATGCACATCCTAGCCTAGGAGGTTGATTCTTCCATTTCTCTGGTTGCTTTGATCTTTTTAAGAACCATTGAGTGTTTGCTGTTTCTGGGGGGTGGGGGGAGGGGGGAGAAGTTAATACTGCTCTCTGGCAATAAACTGAGAAGGCCTCCTCTGGTCAGGCTCCCTCAAAGGCTGGAGCTCATACTCAAGCTGGAGAATGTTTTCCCCTGCTCTGGAATGCTTTCTCAAGCTCTGGAATGCTTTCCAGTCATGCCCATAACAGTTGGTGTGGTGAGCCTTCCAGGGTTGTCAGGCAGAAGGAGATCTCATCCATGCCGCAAATTGTACGCTCCCCTTCCTCTCAACAGCGGCCATTAAACTTGATTCTGCAGCCGTAAGCCTGAGCAAGGCATTGGCGCCAGCTAAACCATCGCCGAAAACGCTCTCCATTCCAAAGCAGCCTCAGTGCATTATCGGTCTGTTCCGCCATGATTGCAGAGCCTAACCAGAAAGGGAAGCTTTAGCAGGTAGCGTTCCAAGGCTAATTGTGCACCGAGGTTTGTCATGAGAGAACTGACAATAAGCAATGCAAGTCTAGCCATTGGACGATATGGATGCCTGCTTAGGGTGCCATCTTCCAAGGGTGCTCTGACTTAGGAAGGGTATTAAATGGGCTCATGGGCCATGGGTTTAACGGGCTCATGGGCTATGGGTTTAACAGGCTCGTGGGCACTGTCAGCAGGGAAACCGCTTTAGCCCATGTCCTCCACAGGATGATGTACTGGACGGTGATTGGCGACCACTCTCACATCGAGGAGGCCGCCATGGATGGCTCCATGCGCCGGGTCCTGCTGGAGAAGAACCTTCGCCGGCCAACAGGTATTTATGACTTTTCATTTTGCATAGTTGGTGGAGGCATTTTCATAGGCTTACATTTTATGATCAGCTGGAATGTCCTCTCATAATTTGGTAGCACTCAGTCTGTGGACCTCCAGCAGGAGCAGGAGACACTTTTGAGTTTAAAAAGCCTTTCACCATACCCACGCTGACCTTAATAGTACTCGGCTAGTGTAGGGGGTGGAGGAAGTTCCTGCAGCCGTGTGAGGTATTTATGAAGCAGGACAGAAAGGCGGGGGAACAAACCCCCAAAGTAATTTAACACCACTGACATAGCCTGTCATTAAGTCTACATGTCCTCAGGGAGACAGAAGAATATGCTCACCCTGCTAGCAACACTATTTAAGATTGTCATTGTGTCTTTTAAATTGAATTAAGTGCTGCCATGTCATAGATGTGACAGAGTTTTACGTCGAGGGAGATGACTGGATGCATCAAGGAAAGTTTATGGCAAAGAAGTCATTGCTGACTTATTTTACGCTTGTTTTATTTTCACTAAATATCTATAAGAAACACCGCTGTAAAGACCACACATTCCTCATTGTATGTGCTTTTTATTTTATTTTTCCCACCAGTCAGTAGCTGCTGCCGTCGCTGATTTCATGGCTGCGAGTTGTTAGATTGCTGTATTTAAAGCAGCTCCGTCACCATCCCTCAGGACCAAAGAGTAACCGAGAGGGGCTTGTTTATCACTCTCTCTCTAGGCCTGGCCGTCGATTATTTTAACCAGCGCTTGTACTGGGCTGACGCGGAGCTCTCGGCGATCGGGAGCATATGCTTTGATGGGTCTGATTCCCGGGTTGCCATCGGCAGTAAGAACGGTAAGAATGCCTTCCTCGCTGCTGCGTCTCCTTGGGCCGCACTAGGACACGCCGTTTCAGACAGCTTCCCCACACTGCCAGGCAGGAATGGTAATGAATAGTAATGGACTGGCTCTCTCCGCAAGACTGTAAATAATAGCATTGTGTTTGTAGGACATTCTCACGTCATGCTATACATAGTTTGCACAGATTCCTATGCTGGTAAAGAAAGTAGTAGGTGGTGCTGACTAGAAATCAAAAGGCTAAGCCACGGTCCACCAATCACAGTCCCTGATTGGTGCTGATCTATGTTAGCATGAAATAACTTGAATGAAATTTAAAATATGGAATTAGGAGTTGAATAGCTGTGGGGGAAAACAACTACGACTAGTTAAACTGCTTAAACTGACAACATAACTAACTTTATATGACAAGTCATTGAACGGTATTGATAACTGAATTATTAAGCTATAATTTAAATAATTTTAAAATCCAAAATTCACACTGTATATTGTATCTATTCTCCATATATGTGAACTTTTTAAAACCTACACCACTTTATTACATCTGAAAACTGTTTATTCCTCCATTTTTGCAGGCATCTATCAGCCTTATAAAATTGATATATTTGAAGATTATATTTATGGAACTAGTCTGAAAAACAAAGTTTTCAGGGTTCATAAATATGGCAAAGGACTCGTCGAGGACCTTGATCTGAGAGTAGAGAAAGCCTCCAGTGTCGTCATATTCCATCGATTTAAGCAGCAGGACGGTAAGTGACCGCTCACTCGTCCCTCCTTCTCGCCTTCTCTTCCTATGTGAAGTCTCTGTGGTGGAGAGTCTAAGAATATGGAAAGTCAGGAGAAATGGTTGGTCCCAGAGGAAAGAGGAAACTGTAGCGTCCTATTTTTGCTAGCTAAAAATGACATCATGGCAACACGGATATGCTTAAGATCTGCGATGAGTATTTTATCGTAAGAAATATTTTATATATAGTCTCACTGGAGACTCAAATGGATCCAAAAAATAGATTACCTCAGGGTGTAAATTCTCATTTCATGACTATTCCAGGGATCTCAGGAGATTTTGAAGTGATTTCTACAGAGCTCAACTGTTTCTCCGTCTGTCCGCAATTGATCATATAACTGTAGCCTAAAAGCCAAATCAGTAACATTTCCAGTGTCTTACTGATATCTCATTGTCAGTCTCTGGTTTTTGTGTTGTCACTACTTTAGAGACTTTAAAGACAAAGAGGGAAAAATAGAACTTAAAATCTTCTTGAATAATTGAAAGATAAGTCAAATTTACAACACCTGGCTGCAAACCATATGCTCGATTTAGATTAGATATATATTTATTTTTTTACTGTACTTGCATGCAAATGCTGTTCCCCCCCCAGACCAAACAGAGCCATTACAGACAATACAGACAATATCACAATGACAAGTATAAACTATATAACTGAATAAATATTTTCAAAGGGGATAGTTGGCAGTGTGTCCATTGCTAATCAGACCAGAGTTACAGTGACCGGTGTTGGGTTAATGGGATGTGGCATGAATGGTGGCACTGGGAGTCTACCAGCCTGGGGGAAGAAGCTCTTCAGCAGCCTGATGGTCCTGGTTTGGATGCACCTTTATATGCAGTTCATAAAGATACAGTATATCTGAATGCAATGACATGTTTGAATAAATCAGCTGCATTCATGCTTTACATAGTGTGCGTAGTAAAGTAAATCAGATGGAAATGTGATTTCCATTTTATTTACCTTCCGGGCTGCATTACCGCACGTCACATTGCTGAGAATCACCAGCCAGGGATAAAGACCCTGAAACCTTTAAATTACGAACAGACCTGTCGTGTGGAAATGGATGGATTGTACTTACACGTAGCATGGCTAGAGGCTCTGGGAATCAGGACGGCCTTCTTATGCAGCGGGCAGGCGTAGCTGTCTTCCACCGCACCGCTCCGGGCTGCGCTGACCCCGGCTTCCGGTGGCTTCCAAAGCCTGTCCGCCGTTTGACTCTCCGATCTCCGCGCTGCTGCTCCTGCAGCGCACTGGCTAATAACTTAGGGTAGCGCGGCTGTTACGCTGATGGTCACTGATTGCCCAGTCAGACCTTCTTACTATTAGCCTGTCGCTGAATTCGCAGCTGCGTTATTAGCCTTAGAGCCAGTAAGCTAACAAAGGCGGGAAGCTGTTGTTGCGATTACTCCTTAGCCAGCGCGGTGGGCCGGGAGGACGAATCCACCCCAATGCCGAGGTCGTGCCGACTCATACGGGCTGTAATCAAATCCAAGGTCCGAGTCGCCACGCCGCGCCAGCACTAATGGCTAAACCGCGGTGCTAAGCAACCTCCGCTAATAATTATGCACGAATTCCAAGCACCTAATAAGCACATAGTAAAAGGTACTAAAGGCACTTAGCAAAGCAATTTGGAAATAACCTGCCAGTGAGGCGGTCGGTCAGCCTTCGGGGCTGGATTCATTATCTCTGCAAAACCTTATGTAAGCCAAGACTTTTATATTATCATATTATCATAAAACTGCTGCCACTGGATTTGGCTTTTTGCATTTCTGGTCTTACTCTGTTTTTCGCTTGTAATAATTCAGCACCTGCCTATGGCCCGCTGGCTCCTCCTGGTGTCACTGTAATCGGCTCCTTGGTGCCTCCCCATTCTCACACACACTAATTAATTAAAACTCTCTCAGTAGACCGCTACCCTTCCTCTATCTAAGGTTACACATGCATGATTGGATCTGCCGGCTTCTGATTGGCTTACAGGCTATTCGGGAGGAAGTGATGTCGCTGGCGATGTTTGGCCTTGAAGTCCTAAAATACTCAGTAACAGATTCCCTAACATGTGTGCCTGGAGATGAATCACTCTGTTTAAAAGACATTCCCTCCCATATTTTATAATCTAAGATTTGTTAAAGCGACTGGGAAAAATTGCCTTCCCCGTGGCTGGCAGAAGGTTAGATCGTCTTGCTGCACGTATCGATGCCCACGAAAGTCGTTCTGCAGGGACTGACACCTTCAGCGCAGGCCGCTGTGATCTGAGGCTGTGTGCTAAGTGTGAGCTCTATGTGAGCTAACAGAGCCCCGTGTGGCCTTCCCCGCCAGTGATGAACCCATGTGCGGCGATGAGCTGTGACTTCCTGTGCCTGCTCAACCCAACGGGTGCCAGCTGCTCATGCCCAGAGGGGAAGGCGCTGATTAACGGATCCTGCACCGACGGCTCAGCTTCAGGTGAGCTCGACTCTCCATCACCGAGTAGCTCCATCACACCGTGGGCCCCCACGGCCCCTGAGAGGCTCGTTTCCTGGGTCCCATCCAGCTCTCACACATCTTGCATTTGCACATCCGGTGATCCTGCCTGCTCCTAGATTGATTTATCCCTTAGGGATTTATTCACAGGTGCTCTGAAATAAACATGGCTGAATCACATCAGCAGTGAAGCCCACCTCAGTTTATTCAGAGATTCGGTCAGTGCTCCATTGAGCAGCTTATCATTGATTAGGGCACAAATCACATATTTGAAATATTCATTCTGTCATTTTCACTCTGGATTCGCTGTTGCTGTTCATTCAGTCCAATGAATTTCAGCCGATGAGTAGCGTGTTTCTAATCTGTCGTTCTTCCCGGGCCTCGTTTCCGCCTTTGACCGTGCGGTGTGTCTCGGCCTTGAAGGAGATCTGTGCCGGCCGGCATGCGAAAACGGGGGGCGCTGTGTTCCCAACGAGAGAGGGGAGTCCCGCTGTCACTGCTGGCCCAACTTCTCCGGGGAGCGCTGTGAAGTGAGCCACTGCAAGGACTACTGCCTGAACGGGGGGACGTGCACCAGCTCCCCACTGGGTAAGGAGCCGCTGGGAGCCTCCGCCTCTGCAGGCCGTCTCTGCAGGCCGTCTCTTCAGGCCGCCTCGCTGGGGACGGCTGGCAAGGCACAGGCCGACCTTTCCAGGATAGCCATGCTCATATAGCAAGGGGAGCCGAGTCTGGCCATTAATCACTCACTTTAGCATATGATTATTTAAAGTAATACCATTATATTCATTATCATCTGGAAAACCTTTAAATATAACTTTCATTCTATGAATCATTTGATGCTGTCTTGAAATATTGCAGAATGCTATTTGGATTCATGAATGTGTGGATATTATTATTATTAACAATAATTTTATTAATTTGCATTTGTCTTGCTTTTGGGGGGGCAAAAAGGCATTTATCCTGCAGACTTTTATAGTGCACTCATATTATCAAGCTCAATGAATAGGTCCGTGCAGCTTATGAGAAACAAAGCTGCGACAGACATCACAGCCTAATAAGCCCCCCAGTGAAGGAGACTGGGCCGCGCGGCTTCACAGACTGCCAGATTTCTCGGAAAAGCAGCCCTTATACCCATATTATTTCACTACTATTTAATTTTGAATTAAAGGCACATAAAATGTCATTGCATTTTGTTCCAGAATATACTGTTTAATAACACCGGCCATTATCACAGGATATTGATTTATACTGAAGATACTGAAGGTAATCCCAAATAGCTTTAGGAACATTAACCACCTGACTGTTATATTACCGGTTAATAATGCTTTTAATACAAAGGTAATTATTTCATTTTATCGCGATTCCTCCGAAGCGTAACTGTGTCAGACATATTCCTACCTGGCCGAGATGAGGTGATGTGCTGCTTTTGCCCCCAGACTGGGCTGTGAGGCGGTAATGGAGCGAGCCGTGCTTGTGGGGGGGGGGGGGGGACCTGGCTGCTGGACCCCATCCAGCCAAACCACATGCCAATCACAGCAGCTGATGGGCCTCTGAAAGCTGCCCCCACTGCAGGCCTCAGAGGCGTAGCCAGGAGCAGCTCCACCTACAGAAAGCTACCCGGCGGCCGCCTGAGGCTAATGTGCAGATTGGCCAATGTCGGCTAATGAAAGCTAATAAATTCCTCCCTACACAGATAGTAGCCCACCCGCCCCCTAGATGGACCTAAGGGTACTTATGATGAGTTTATTAGCACAGTCCTGGCTTAAGCCTGGGAAAACTCAGAAAATGCGGTTATTGCAGATAAATATGGTACATGGACAGAGCCATCACATCAGATAATAGGAAAGCCCACATCAATAAAAAAATCGGTATCCTCAGGTAGCCTTGGGGAGACTCAAGAAAGATCGGTTAGCCTTAG